>ONZH01008180.1:0-22190 GCA_900303285.1 Rhinella marina
CCTGGCTTGTGATTGGCTGAGTTTATAGGCGCCAAAAATTCAAAATGCGGGAGATGCCATTTACTTGAGCATGGCGAGATACTCGTCCGAGCAGCGAGCACTTACGAGTACCCTAATACTCGAACGAGCACCAAGCTCGGACGAGCATGCTCGCTCATCTCTAGACACTTTATCAACGCATGTCCATGCAGTGAGTCTCTAAAAGAGAAAAAAAAGAAAGGGGGCATTAAATTCCAATTTCACTCTTGGAGGAGTGGGTGAAGAGACAGAAAATGTGCATTTGTCTTCATCCTGTAGTACCCGTTTCTCCTGACTGCCGAGGTGGCGCTTGAGTCAAAGGTTGTGAGAATTGAGGTGTTTATTTACAGCGGGGCAGGGGTGAAGCTGTTTGATGCTCAGTTTGTCCGTATGCATGGATTGTCTCCGAGTGCATTGGAGAAGAGGATTTCTGTGTTTGTATTGATTCTGCGCCTCTTTCTCAAAAGTGTTTGTCTCAGATGAAGCATGTGTGAGGCAGTGACAGGCCTCACGCTTCATAGAGGTCTGGAGGGGGTGGATATTCCAGCCCACATCCCTATTTCACCACAGGTGAGGCCTCCTGGCTGTAATTACTGCTGTGATAAACCAGCCCTCAGTGTAAGTCTGGGGGGAGGAGAAAGGCTGAGGAGGCCTGAGAGGTTGGAGCCTGCGGAGGCTCTGTGTCTGTGGTTTCAGCCAGGAGGGCTGAGGGGCCACAAGGCTCTGTGTAGCCTGGAAGTTTGGGGGGCCCAGTGACCCTAGGAGAAGAGGGTCACACGGTCATAGTCGGGAGGACTATTGGACCATCTCCCCCCAAAGGATACGGTTGGAGTCACAGCCAGGAGGCTGCTGGACTGAACGGCTGAGGAAGCCGCACTTAAAAGATGTGTGTGAACAGCGTATGTATTTAGGTGAGTTAGCTGAACTATGTTTAGTCAGAGCCCAGCTGGGCAGGTGTTGTTTTTATGATTTTTGTTTTGGTGTGCTGGTGCCAATAAAACTGAGTTGGACCTGAAAATCCCGTTGTTTTGAAGATATTGTGTGGTGTCGACCCCCTGAGAGGATACAATCCCTTACACATGATATTAGATTAAGAGTGGGTGAATTTCATCAGGAACTTATTTCGTGTTTTGTGTTGGGAGGTCTTCCTGCTCCTGTGGTGCTGGGTTTACCGTGGTTAAGCAAACACAATCCAACCATCGATTGACATAATAGACAGATTCTGGATTGGGGTGATTATGGCGTTGACAATTGTCTTAATACATCTTTTTCTGCGTTAACCACTAAGACACTTCCCGCTTCTATATCTGATTTTGCTTTTGTATTTTCTGAAGGGGGATGTCAGGATTTACCCCCACATCGGGAATACGATTGTCCTATCAATCTTATCCCCAGTGCAAAATTGCCCAAATCTAGGCTGTATAACCTTTCTGGACCTGAGAGAATGGCCATGAAAGAATATATTGCTGAGAGTTTGGCTAAAGGACACATAAGACCTTCCAAATCTCCAGTGGCAGCAGGGTTTTTCTTTGTAAAGAAAAAGGACGGAGCTCTTAGGCCATTTCTGGATTTCCGTGAACTCAATCGGATTACTGTCTGTGATCCCTACCCTTCCTTTGATTCCCGATTTGCTTACCAGATTGTTGATGCCAAGGTGTTCTCCAAGTTGGACTTAAGGGGGCATATAATCTGGTCAGGATCAAGGAAGGGGATGAATGGAAGACAGCTTTTAACACTCCTGAGGGCCACTTTGAGAACCTGGTCATGCCTTTTGGGTTGACCAATGCTCCTGCTGTCTTCCAGCATTTTGTTAATGACATTTTTCATCACCTTGTGGGGAGGTTTGTAGTCGTGTATTTGGATGACATACTAATCTATTCTCCAGATATGGTGACACATCAGGATCATGTTAGACAGGTTTTGCAGATCTTAAGAGATAACAAATTGTATGCAAAATTAGATAAATGTGTTTTTGCTGTACAAGAGGTGCAATTCTTAGGATACCTGCTGTCATCTTCAGGTTTTCAAATGGATCCAGAGAAAGTCCGTGCTGTATTGGACTGGGATCGACCTGAAAATTTGAAGGCTCTTATGCGGTTTTTGGGGTTCACCAACTATTACTGAAAGTTTATTAAGAACTATTCAACAATAGTTAAACCCTCAACTGACATGACTAAGAAAGAGATGGATGTCTCAGTGTGGTCTGATGCAGCGTTGCGAGCCTTTTCCGCTGTGAAGGAGTGCTTCTCTTCTGACCCTATTTTTGTGCAGCCAGATATGTCACAACCTTTCATTGTGGAGGTTGACGTATCCGAGGTGGGGGTAGGAACAGTTTTGTCACAGGGTCCGTCACCAGGTAAATGGTGCCCATGTGCCTTTTTCTCGAAAAAACTCTCTGCTGTGGAGAAAAATTACAATGTGGGTAACAGAGAGTTACTGGCCATTAAGTTGGCTTTTGAGGAATGGTGTTATTGGTTGGAAGGGGCGATTTACCCAATCACGGTATTCACAGATCACAAAAACCTGGATTACCTTGAGTCGGCGAAACGACTTAACCCGAGGCAGGCCAGATGGTCTTTGTTCTTCACCAGATTCAATTTCATAGTCACGTATTATCCTGGGATTAAGAATGTCAAGGCCGATGCCTTGTTACGTAGTTTTCCCGGAGGTGGTGATTTTTAAGATCCGAGCCCTATACTGTCTGAAATGGGGGTGGTGATATCTGCTCTATACCCTGATCTTGGGGCTAAGGTGTTTGAGGCCCAGGGAGACGCACCAGAGTCTTGCCCCCCTGGGAAATTGTTTGTTCCATCTGAATTGCTACATAAGGTGTTTCAGGAACATCACTGTATGGTGCTTGCAGGACACCCTGGGAGTAAATCCACTGTCGACCTCATCTCTCTTAGATTCTGGTGGCCAGGGCTGCGTAAGTGTGTTGAGGACTATGTGTCGGCCTGTAGTGTCTGTGCACGTGCTAAGGTGACACATACTCAACCTTCTGGACCCCTACTTCTGTTGCCCATCCCGTCCAGACCATGGACTCACTTGTCTATGGACTTTATCACTGATCTGCCTAATTCATCTGGAAAAACAGTTATTCCGGTGTTTGTAGATCGGTTTAGTATAATGGCGCACTTTATTACAATGCCCGGACTCCCTAATGCTAAAACCCTTGCACAAGTGTTTGTTGACAACATTGTGAAACTTCATGGCATTCCCACTGACGTGGTCTCTGATCGTGGGACTAAGTTTGTGTCCAGATTCTGGAAGGCGTTCTGTACTGGGCTCGGGGTACAACTGTCTTTTTCCTCTGCTTTTCACCCTCAGACGAATGGACAGACTGAGCGTACTAATCAGAATCTAGAGACTTACTTGAGATGTTTTGTCTCTGAGAACTAGGAGGAGTGATCCTCATTTTTGTCTCTGGCAGAGTTTGCCATAAATAATCGTAGACAGGAGTCCACTGGCAAGTCACCGTTTTTTGGTGCATATGAGTTTCACCCGGAGTTTGGCACTTTGGTTCAGATATCTCTGGTATCCCTGAGGAAGAACGTTTTTCGTCATCATTGTCATCTATATGGCGGAAAATTCAAAGTAACTTGTTAAATATGGGCAACAAGTACAAACGTGTGGCTGTCCACAAAAAACATTAAGTTGAAAGTTCCTTCTTGGAAGTTGGGTCCAAGATTTATTGGTCCATATAAGATCACTGCCATTATTAATCCTGTAGCATTTCATTTTGAACTTCCTCAGGCCCTGAAAATCCATAATGTATTTCACAGATCTTTGTTAAAGAGATATGTTGAACCTTTGGAGCCATCTCCCTTGCCACCCGCGCCTGTCATGGTGGACGGGAGCTTGGAATTCCAGATCGCCAAGATTATTGACTCTCGAGTTCTTCGTAGAACTCTTCAATATCTTGTTCACTGGAAGGGTTATGGACCAGAGGAGAAGACGTGGGTAACGGCATCTGACGTGAAAACCAGTCATTTGGTGAAAGCTTTTCACAGGTCTCATCCGGACAAAGTTGGTCCGGGGTGCCCGGAGGTCACCCGTAGAAGGGGGGGTACTGTTACGGACATTCCTATGGCAGATAACAGGAGGTCTGTCAGATTGGCAACACGTGGTATAATCTAACATGTTTTCCGTTTTTGTTGTTGGTATTTACCACACCCTTTTTTCTCAGGTGTTCTTGGTGTGGTAATTGTCCCTCCCCTATTTATTGCTTCTTCTCCCACTATTCCTTGCGGTTTATAGCTTCAGTTGTTGTTGTGGTGAGCAGCAGTTTGGTTTTCAGCTGAGATCCCGGAGCCTCTATTTCTTCATTGAAAGATAAGTTCTCCTTTCCCTTCTGTGTGTTTCGTTACTTTTTCCTGTTGTTTTGTTATTAGGCCTAAGGGAGACTACTGCTCGTCCTTCCTTTTGGAGGAACAGGTAGACTTATTCCTCTCATTAGTTCCAGGGTCCTATAGGGTCAGTTCGGTGTTTAGGTTCCTGTGTATGAACTTGCCTACATTTGAGGCCTGTTCATACTGGTAGATAGACAGGAATTGAGCCAGGGTTTCCTGTAGGAGGTGTGCATCTTTCTTCCTTAGTTTCTAGGCCTAATCTCCCTTCCCTCCTATGCTTGGTTTGGTTCCCCCCCCCCACACACACACACACCTGCGCGTTAGTCTCTCAACATTTTGTGTTGAATGTGAAGTTATCTTTGGGGTAAGTATGCCATCCGCCTCACTAACATCTGCTCTACTACCACATTACTGTTCGGGCAGAAAAGCCCAAGGGCTAACTCAACCAGTTGCAGCCACAATTCAAGTATGGCTGCCCAGTCGACCAGGGGATCTTGGATCTGGAGTGGCAGGGTGCAGTTCAAGTATGCCACCACCTGCCGGTTCAGGTTCTACTCCATGTTCTGCTGCTGCAGGGTGGTTTCTTGAGTAGGTGGGTGAAGAAAACTGCTCATAAGAGACTCAAGACTTAAGTTACTGCTGATAGAGCTGGTGCTGTTCCTACCCCCTCCAGCTGTCATGGCAGTGGAGCGTAAGCTCAGAGGATCCCCCAGGTTAGACCATCATGAGGATGAGTGATGGAGGGCATAGGCGGCGACCAAACGACTACAAATGATGCTTCAATAGTAGTTGAGCTTTTCATTCCTCTAAGAAGGAGTAAAAAAGGCCATTTTGAAACAGTAGAGAAGGTCTAACATTGTGGAGATCTATTAGTCATTCCTCTGTTGAATGGTGATAATGCGGCTGAACACTCAGCATGCATCTAGCCATTTGTGCAAGAGATTCAGAGGAATTCCCTGCCTCCATCTTCACTGCATACTGTCACGGTCTCTTGGGTCTTCTGCATCATCTTTGTTGTCGCCCTCTGTTGTCAATCTCCTAATGCTCCTCTTGCTCCTTTCCTGTCGCTTGGGCAGATAAACCACCTAGTTCTGTATAAAATTCCTGGTTGTCTATGTACTCCTCCTCATCCTCTTCCTCCTCCTGTGCCAGTTCAGCTTCCACAGGGCTCAGGTGGCCTTGAGATGTACGCCCCACGTCTTCTGTCCCCTGGCCAATCATATTTATCAGCATCCCCTTCAGAATGTGAAGGAGTGTAATGAAATAATTCATCTCGTAGTCCTGGCGACTGACAAATAAAGTGGGCCTGTGCAGCAGGTGTCATGCATGAGCTGTCACTGTCTTATGTTGAAGTTACACCAGGGAATAGTCCTGTCCATCTGCATTATCAAGAAATTGGTTGTGGGTCAGGCGAGGCACATGCCCATCACATGTTAGGTAAGCACCCAACTAGGTGCAACGAAGGTCCATCACCCATGCCCATGCTGGCACTGCTCTCCTATCCCCAGCCACACGATGCAGGCATAAGCCTGACACAGCATGGCGGTGACACCAACAAGTGACCAAGTTAGATGAGGTAGCAGGTGAGCCACCCAAAAATTTAGCCTGACGCAGCATGGCGATTACACCACCAATGACTTTGTCCGACTGAGAATGCAGTGAAATGGCTTTTGTTGAGCCTCCAAAAATTTTTTTCTTTTCAGAGTACATAAAGTCGACCCTCAGCAAAAAAAATTATTTTTAAATGTCGGTACTTGCGCCTCCTGAAAAATTGTTTTGGACTGTCTGTTTGACGCTCCTGAAACATTGTTTTACACTGTCTGTAGTTGACACTGTGGAAAAATTGTTTGGAGAGAGGGCCTGTAGGTGGACCTCCGGAAAAATTGTTTGGAGAGAGGGCCTGTAGGTGGACCTCCGGAAAAATTGTTTGGAGAGAGGGCCTGTAGGTGGACCTCCGGAAAAATTGTTTAGAGAGAGGGCCTGTAGGTGGACCTCCGGAAAAATTGTTTGGAGAGAGGGCCTGTAGGCCATGAGGTTGCGAAAGGCCTCGGTCTCTACCAGCCTATAGGGCAGCATCTCCAGGCTCAGCAATTTGGAGATGTGGACGTTGAGGGCTTGGGCATGTGGGTGGGTGGAACTATATTTCCTCTTGCGCTCCAGCGTCTGCTGTAAAGACAGCTGAACGCTGCGCTGGGACACATTGGTGGACGCTGTGGAGGATCGTGGAGGCGAAGGTGTGGTTTTCCGGTGGGAGGCGCTCGTGCCGGGGTCCTGGGCAGGTGGTTTACTAGCAGAGGCAGCGAGTGACACAGGGGAAGGAGCAGTGGTGTGACCCGCAGGAGGTGAACGGCCTTGGTTCCATTGAGTGGGGTGTTTAGCACTCATATGCCTGCGCATGCTGGTGGTGGTTAGGCTAGTAGTGGTGGCTCCCCTGCTGATCCTGGTGTGGCACAGGTTGCGCAACACAGTCCGTCGGTCATCCTCACTTTCTTTAAAAAACCTCCAGACTTGCGAACATCTAGGCCTCGCCACGGGAGCTTCACTACGTGAAACAGTTGCTACTGATGCACCAGCTCTGGCCCTGCTTCTCCCTCTGGCCACACCACTGCCTCTTCCAACCTTTTCTGGTGCAGCACTCGCCTCCGCCTCAGAAGCACTGTCTTCACTCGGCTTATCAACCCAGCTTGGGTCAGTCACCTCGTCATCCTCTGATTCCTCAGTCTGCTCCCCCCTCGGACTTCCTGCCCTGACAACAACTTCACCACTGTCTGACAACCGTGTCTCCTCATCGTCCGACACCTCTTTACAAACTTCTTCCACTAACTCAACATTGTCATCATGATCATCACCCACAGACTGCGACAGTTGGAAAACTTGGGCATCGGGAACGAGGTCAGCAGCAACCTGAGAAGTGGTTTGTGACTCTGGGAAGGGTCCAGAAAACAGTTCCTGAGAGTATGCCGGATCGCATTCCAAATTTTCCTGGGAGGGGGCAGACTGGGGCGAAGGAGGTTGAGGTGGAGGAGCCAGAGGAGTGCTCCCTTGGGTAACGTGGGTGGACTGCGTGGAAGACTGACTGGTGGACAAATTACTTGAAGCATTGTCCGCAATCCACGACATCAGCTGTTTGCACTGTTGTGGTTTCAACAGTCCTCTACCACGTGTCCCTGTAAGTTGAGACATGAAGCTAGGGAGTGTAGCTCAGCAGCGTTCCCCTGCTCCCTCAACAGCAGGTACTGTCTCACCCTGCCCAGGACCACGGCCTCTGCCCCCTGCAGTAATTGAATGCCCACGCCCACGCCCTCGTCCTCAACCCTTAGCCCTGGGGTTCAACATTTTCTGTATATAAGTGTATTATATTAAAAAAATAAAATAAATGGGCCTGCTGTACTGAAACCCACAAACTTGTTCAATCTGAACAAGAAAATATATAGGTGGATAAGTTATAGCAAAATTACGTATGTTATTACGTACCGTGCAGTATGGAGCAATTACACTGAAACTATTAGATTAGGCAGATTTGGTCTGCTTAATTGCAAATATAGGGTGTGCGTTTAAAACGTAACATTTACTAGATATCTTTAAAAATTTTGCCCACAATAGTACTTGTGGACATTAAATTGCCAAAGTACCCATAAAACTATTCCTCTGAGGATTATAAAAGTGTAGACATTCACTCCAGAGGTGGATTAATGGCAACTACAGGGTTAAGAATGTTTAGTTGCCAAAGGGGGGGCGGGGACAGGCCTAGATGACGGTGCCCATACGTTATCGGCACCCCCGGCATCTCCCAGGCTTGCCCTGGATTGAGCGCTGATGAGCGCTGCCCACGGGTAATTGGTGCGGCATCGATGTGCGCGCATGCTCTGCCCCCGATGTCAGGGGGGCGTACGCTTGGCGCGTGCGATGCGGCGAGACCCGGGTGATACATGATGGAGTTTGAACGCGCTTCAGCTTAGAAGCAAGTGCGCGCCCATCAAGGTATGTAGAATCTGGAGGCAGGCCTTAACCCACCACTCCTACTATGGGGGAGGGTAAATTGTTAGTAAGGAGAGTGCATTTAAATCCACCTGGTGTACTGACCAGTGTGGATGTTACATATCTCACCTTCACTGCCGGATTAGAGCCAAACACTGGGGCTCATCCGGACCCATGTGGGGAATCCAGACGGGGAACCAGCGCTGGCCCTGCTACAGCCACTTGTGAATATCTGTCCCCTGATGAATTGGCGTGATTGCCAAGGAAACGCGTTGGGACTTCTTTCTTTTCCTTTTCTCTAGTACGAGGGATCCCTAAACCTCTATCTCTGACGAATTATCGGGCAGTCATCTGTCTTTTTCAGGGACAGAGAGAGGGACAGTCTAGGAAAATGGTATGGCTGACCATGGAGTGCTATATTCCATTTGTATGTAGCTAATATGTGCACAGGGCTACTCAGTGGTTAGAGACCCGGTACCCCTAGGTCAGACCCTTGTTTCTTTTCTATACTTGTATATACGTGTCCATGCAAAGTGGTAAGGTTGCATTCCCTTATATTGCACTGGTTCATGTGAGCACTATATTATTATTATTGTACTATTGTGGGCAAAATTTTTAAAGATATCTAGTAAATGTTACGTTTTAAACGCACACCCTATATTTATTATACAGATTAATTAGCGTGGGTTGTATTCTAGCACCCTTTATCCAGGTGCATGTTGAAATTGGATTGTGATTTGAGTATTCTGCTTAATTGCAACCCAAACAAATGTCGCACAGAGATTTTTGTAATGTAGCTGTCTCAGTGAGAGCAAAAGACCTTTTTTAATGACGTGACGTACAGAATGGGTCTCCTGGACAGAAAATACGGATTGTGGTGACTGGACAGCTGAACTGTGACACACAGAATGGTTCCACACAGCTCTATGAAATGGATTTGTATCACTGAGATAAAACAACAAAAAAAACTATTTTTTTATATATTTTTTTTATATTTATATATATATATATTGTTTTTTTAACGTGACGTGCAGAAACTATCAGAGAGCTAACTCAGCCCCTGCTGACTGTGGCTATTTTGACTACAACCTAGACAAATGTCGCACAGAGATTTTTGTAATGTAGCTGTGTCAGTGAGAGCAAAAGACCTTTTTTAATGACGTGACGTACAGAATGTGTCACCTGGACGGAAAATACGGATTGTGGTTTGTATATAGGTGGATAAGTTAGAGCAAAATTACGTATTATTACGTACCGTGCAGTATAGAGCAATTACACTGAAACTATTAGATTAGGCAGACTTGGTCTGCTTAATTGCAACCCAGACAAATGTCGCACAGAGATTTTTGTAATGTAGCTGTATCAGTGAGAGCAAAAGACCTTTTTTAATGACGTGACGTACAGAATGTGTCACCTGGACAGAAAATACGGATTGTGGTGACTGAACAGCTGAACTATGACACACAGAATGGTTCCACACAGCTGTATGAAATGGATTTGTATCACTGAGATAAAACAACAAAAAAACTATTTTTTTATATATTTTTTTTATATATTTTATATATATATATATATATATATATATATATATATATATATATATTTATTTTATTTTTTTTACGTGACGTGCAGAGAGTCAGTCAGCCCCTGCTGACTGTGGCTATTTTGACTGCAACCCAGACAAATGTCGCACAGAGATTTTTGTAATGTAGCTGTATCAGTGAAAGCAAAAGACCGTATTTGATTACGTGACGTACAGTATGGGTCCCCTGGACAGAAAATACGGATCGTGGTTTGTGGTGAGTGGACAGCTGAACTGTGACACACAGAATGGTTCCACACTGCGGTATGAAATTGATTTGTATCACTGAGTTAAAACAATAAAAAAAAAGTGTTATAAATGGCGATAGCTGCACTACTAGTGCCAGCCAGCCCAGCCAGGAGACAAAAAAAATGTCTTGTAGCCCTTAGAAGGGCTGTTGGGTTCTTTTCAGATCACTCCTGCCTAACAGAGAACTAAATCCAGGCCCTAACACTCTCCCTGAAACGCAGCAGCTCTGTCCCTAATGACATCCAGACAGCATCTGAGCCGAGCACCGCGGGCAGTCACTAGTATATTCCAAGGTCACCTGATCAGGCCAGCCAACCCCTGCTATCGGCATGTAAGGGCCCCACGTGATGCTGGGTGTACCGCAGAGTCTCCTGGCTTGTGATTGGCTGAGTTTATAGGCGCCAAAAATGCAGAAGATGCCATTTCCTTGAGCATGGCGAGATACTTGTCCGAGCAGCGAGCACTTATGAGTACTGTAATACTCGAACGAGCATCATGCTCGGACGAGCATGCTCGCTCATCTCTACTTCTAACCCATATGGGCCCGTAATCATATATGTATCAGATCACTGGCCCGTATGGGTCACAAATGCGTCAGATAAGTATCAGCATTATGCTTTCTACACTATGGACATTGTCATCGCTGTTTTACTGCAATAAAATGGTACGTGGAGTACATTTACAGAAGAAAATAGACATAAACAGTGGGCTTCAGGAACTATTATACTATGGATACATACACTCACCGGCCACTTTATTAGGTACACCATGCTAGTAACGGGTTGGAGCCCCTTTTGCCTTCAGAACTGCCTCAATTCTTCGTGGCATAGATTCAACAAGGTGCTGGAAGCATTCCTCAGAGATTTTGGTCCATATTGACATGATGGCATCACACAGTTGCCGCAGATTTGTCGGCTGCACATCCATCATGCGAATCTCCCGTTCCACCACATCCCAAAGATGCTCTATTGGATTGAGATCTGGTGACTGTGGAGGCCATTTGAGTACAGTGAACTCATTGTCATGTTCAAGAAACCAGTCTGAGATGATTCCAGCTTTATGACATGGCGCATTATCCTGCTGAAAGTAGCCATCAGATGTTGGGTACATTGTGGTCATAAAGGGATGGACATGGTCAGCAACAATACTCAGGTAGGCTGTGGCATTGCAACGATGCTCAATTGGTACCAAGGGGCCCAAAGAGTGCCAAGAAAATATTCCCCACACCATGACACCACCACCACCACCAGCTTGAACCGTTGATACAAGGCAGGATGGATCCATGCTTTCATGTTGTTGACGTCAAATTCTGACCCTACCATCCGAATGTCGCAGCAGAAATCGAGACTCATCAGACCAGGCAACGTTTTTCCAATCTTCTACTGTCCAATTTCGATGAGCTTGTGCAAATTGTAGCCTCAGTTTCCTGTTCTTAGCTGAAAGGAGTGGCACCCGGTGTGGTCTTCTGCTGCTGTAGCCCATCTGCCTCAAAGTTCGACGTACTGTGCGTTCAGAGATGCTCTTCTGCCTACCTTGGTTGTAACGGGTGGCAATTTGAGTCACTGTTGCCTTTCTATCAGCTCGAACCAGTCTGCCCATTCTCCTCTGACCTCTGGCATCAACAAGACATTTCCGCCCACAGAACTGCCGCTCACTGGATGTTTTTTCTTTTTCGGACCATTCTCTGTAAACCCTAGAGATGGTTGTGCGTGAAAATCCCAGTAGATCAGCAGTTTCTGAAATACTCAGACCAGCCCTTCTGGCACCAACAACCATGCCACGTTCAAAGGCACTCAAATCACCTTTCTTCCCCATACTGATGCTCGGTTTGAACTGCAGGAGATTGTCTTGACCATGTCTACATGCCTAAATGCACTGAGTTGCCGCCATGTGATTGGCTGATTAGAAATTAAGTGTTAACGAGCAGTTGGACAGGTGTACCTAATAAAGTGGCCGGTGAGTGTACATGTCAGTGTACTTCCCGTGTCGGGACCGGTCTAAGGCTAGTTTCACACCTGCGGCTGCCTCTTCCACAGACTGTTCAGACATAGAACAGCCTGACAGAGTTCGCCGAAACCGGTATTGTCGGATACTGCCGCCTGCACACCGGACCCCATTGACTATAATAGAGTCCGGCAGAGATCTGTTCGCTACCCGGCAAATATGCCAGAAATCGGACGTGCAAAAATAGCTGCATGCACTATTTTTTTGTCTGGCCAATTCCTGACATTCTTTGCTGGAATAGCCTGCTGAAACAACTAGAGACCGGTGTGAAAATAGTCTAAGACAGCAACATGTTTATTATCTAAATGATAAATCTCTTGCAATTTGACTTGTCTAGTGCCAGTTTATGCCACATATTAGCTGTCTTATTTTATGCTAGATTTTGCTCAACTTGGCATCAAACTTTTACTGCATATTGTCATATCTTATTCTTAAACCATGCTATTTTCCATCTAAAACATGGTACAAAGCATTCCTTTTTTGGTGTAAATTGCACCAGAATTCTGGAACATTTTGAGTAGTAAATCTTGCCTGTCTGTATATCAATTTTAATGCTGTAATGTGTCACTTAAAGAGAACCTGTCATCGGCACTATGCTGTTCTCACCAAGGGCAGCATAGTGTAATGACAGACCCAAAGAATTGAGTGGCCTGTCACTTTTGAGCCGGCAATCAGTACTCTTATGGTATCGACATGCCGAACCTCTTAGCAAACACCAGTACTGCGAGCGAGATGAGTCCAATGAGGCTTGCTGTCCCTGCCCTCCCATGCCTCTTGACTATGATTAATAGATTTGTTTCCTGTTCTGCATAGGAAAAAAATATCATTCGTAGCCCAGAAGAGGAGGACAGCTATGAACTATAGCTTAATCTGACTCTGGCGTAGGCGTTGCAGCTCTGGCATATGCTGGCGTGCAGTTTGGAATGTTAGTACTATAAACGTACTGAATGCTATCACGTAAGCGGAACTGAACTCTTGTACCAGAGCCAATGAGCCTTTACCTACACAACTGAGTGTAAATGTTACCAAAAACACACACGCACACATCCTTTTATAATAAAAAGTAAGAAATCTAAAAACAAGATGCAACAGTGTAGGATATGTCTGTTTTGTTTGAATGTGACGAATGTTGCAACTTTTTTTTTTTTTTTTCTTCAAACTAGCTTTTCCATGCAGGTTATTATATTTTAATGTTTGAATCTAATACTTTAATGTATTCACATGCTTTATAAGTATTTCTCAAAGCATTAGTGTTCTGACATGAAGCCTAATTTTAGAAAGGATAGCTAGCATAAACAGCTTTCATCTTACTGTCTTTCATTACTCATGATAAAGTACAAAAACATGACTTCAAAACTAACTGAAGTCAACTGATTTTATTAAAAAGGGAGAAAAACAAATATACCAAAGCTTCTGTTATTCAAAAAGAAGTATAAATGTTTATAATGTTAGTGGACAAATACATTTCTATATAATGCTGAATAGGTTCGGTCCAGACAGGCTAACCACTGCAATATTTTCTCTCAACAGACATGTATAACATATCAATATACAGTAAGCACATAAATTATAAAAATATTAAAACCCTTTCCTGGATCTAAATATACATCATAAATAGTGGTTCTTTACCACATTTCAACATACATTGACATTCATTGTACTTACCGTATTTTTCGCCCTATAAGACGCACTGGCCCATAAGACGCACCTAGGTTTTAGAGGAGGACAATAAGAAAAAAACATATTTTTCATTAGACCTCAGGTCAAACCACCAATCAGACCCTCAATGTTAATCAGACCCCAATAAGACCTCAGATCAGACCCCCAATCAGACCTCAGCTTAGAGCCCATTCTGAATGACCCCCAATCAGACCTCAGATCAGCCCCCCACATTTCTTTCACCAGCCCCCATTGCCTTTCATCAGCCCACATTGCCTCTCATGAGCCCCCATTGCCTCTCATGAGTCCCCAGCCGCCTGAAATTAGCCCCCAGCCACCTGAAATTTGCCCCCAGCTGCCATAAATTTTCCCCCAGCAGCATTACATGAGCTCCCCTTTTCCTCCTGTTTTATAAAATAAATAAAGCACTTACCTCTCCTGCTCCTGGACCTCGCCTCTCCGTTTCGCGCTCTGCCTTCCTGCTGCCGCTGGCTCTGATGTGAACTGGCACGCACAGCGTGAGGTCACAGATCGCCCTCACACTGTGCGCAGCACTGCACAGCTACAGCCGAGCAGAGGACCAAGAAGCGGTGAGTCTTCACTGCTTCCTGGTCCTCCGGTGCTAATGAGCGTTTCCAGAATGGAAGCGATCATTAGCATTTGCCCCATAAGACACAGGGGCATTTTTACCCACGTTTTGGGGGGAAAAAATGCGTATTATGGGGTGAAAAATACGGTACTAGCAGCAGTCTAATGCATGCCAATGTGAGTATCTAAAATTGTTATGAGATAATCACAAATCTATGGGCATTAATATTGAGTTTTTATTCATATTTTGCTGCTATAGTATTCTACAGCCTGGAAGGGATGCTTAATATATATATATATATATATATATATATATATATATATACAGTACAGACCAAAAGTTTGGACACACCTTCTCATTAAAAGAGTTTTCTGTATTTTCATGACTATGAAAATTGTAGATTCACGCTGAAGGCATCAAAACTATGAATGTGGAATTATATACTTAACAAAAAAGTGTGAAACAACTGAAAATATGTCTTATATTCTAGGTTCTTCAAAGTAGCCACCTTTTTCTTTGATTACTGCTTTGCACACTCTTGGCATTCTCTTGATGAGCTTCAAGAGGTAGTCACCTGAAATGGTTTTCACTTCACAGGTGTGCCCTGTCAGGTTTAATAAGTGGGATTTCTTGCCTTATAAATGAAGTTGGGACCATGAGTTGTGTTGGGCAGTAGTCATCTGGATACACAGCTGATAGTCCTACTGAATAGACTGTTAGAATTTGTATTATGGCAAGAAAAAAGCAGCTAAGTAAAGAAAAATGAGTGGCCATTATTACTTTAAGAAATGAAGGTCAGTCAGTCCGAAAAATTGGGAAAACTTTGAAAGTGTCCCCAAGTGCAGTCGCAAAAACCATCAAGCGCTACAAAGAAACTGGCTCACATGAGGACCTGCACCAGGAAAGGAAGACCAAGAGTCACCTCTGCTGCGGAGGATAAGTTCATCCGAGTCACCAGCCTCAGAAAACGCAGGTTAACAGCAGCTCAGATTAGAGACCAGGTCAATGCCACACAGAGTTCTAGCAGCAGACACATCTCTACAACAACTGTTAAGAGCAGACTGTGTGCAGCAGGCCTTCATGGCAATGCCACACAGAGTTCTAGCAGCAGACACATCTCTACAACAACTGTTAAGAGGATACTGTGTGCAGCACAGTGTGAAACAACTGAAAATATGTCTTATACTCTAGGTTCTTCAAAGTAGCCACCTTTTGCTTTGATTACTGCTTTGCACACTCTTGGCATTCTCTTCATGAGCTTCAGGAGGTAGTCACCTGAAATGGTATTCCAACAGTCTTGAAGGAGTTCCCAGGGATGCTTAGCACTTGTTGGCCCTTTTGCCTTCACTCTGCGGTCCAGCTCACCCCAAACCATCTCGATTGGGTTCAGGTCTGGTGACTGTGGAGGCCAGGTCATCTGGCGTAGCACCCCATCACTCTCCTTCTTGGTCAAATAGCCCTTACACAGCCTGGAGGTGTGTTTGGGGTAATTGTCCTGTTGATAAATAAATGATGGTCCAACTAAACGCAAACCGGATGGAATAGAATGCCGCTGCAAGATGCTGTGGTAGCCATGCTGGTTCAGTATGCCTTCAATTTTGAATAAATCCCCAACAGTGTCCCCAGCAAAGCTCCCCCACACCATCACACCTCCTCCTCCATGCTTCACGGTGGGAACCAGGCATGTAGAGTCCATCCATTCACCTTTTCTGCTTCGCACAAAGACATGGTGGTTGGAACCAAAGATCTCAAATTTGGACTCATCAGACCAAAGCACATATTTCCACTGGTCTAATGTCCATTCCTTGTTTTCTTTAGCCCAAACAAGTCTCTTCTGCTTGTTGCCTGTCCTTAGCAGTGGTTTACTAGCAGCTATTTTACCATGAAGGCCTGCTGCACACAGTCTCCTCTTAACAGTTGTTGTAGAGATGTGTCTGCTGCTAGAACTCTGTGTGGCATTGACCTGGTCTCTAATCTGAGCTGCTGTTAACATGTGATTTCTGAGGCTGGCGACTCGAATATACTTATCCTCCGCAGCAGAGGTGACTCTTGGTCTTCCTTTCCTGGGGCGGTCCTCATGTGAGCCAGTTTGTTTATAGTGCTTGATGGTTTTTGCGACTGCACTTGGGGACATTTTCAAAGTTTTCCCAATTTTTCGGACTGACTGACCTTCATTTCTTAAAGTAATGATGGCCACTAGAGTTGAGCAAGCACTAAAATGCTCGGGTGCTCGTTATTAGAGTCAAATTTTTCCGGATGCTCGGATGCTTGTTTCGAATAATGAACCCCATTGAAATCAATGGGAGACTCGAGCATTTTTTGCAGGGGACCAAAGCTCTGCACAGGGAAGCTTGTGTAAAAACCTGGAAACCTCAGAAAATGATGGAAACACCACGGAAATGGACAGGAAACAGCAGGGGCAGCATGCATGGATGCCTATGAGGCTGCCTAATCGTACCATTATGCCAAATTCTGGCCAACAGCCTGGTGGTGACCCTCAAGACAATTGTGCTGACCCAGACCAAGATGGGCAAGGCACATGCCCATCACATGTTAGTAAAGCACCCAACTAGGTGCAACGAAGGTCCATCACCGCCTGCGGGTGACACCACTGCCCATGCTGGCACTGCTGTCCTATCCTCCGCCCCACGACGCAGACATAAGCGTCTCCCTCCCCGCACCAACCCAGTAGTCCACAGCGTACACAAAGTTCTCCCAGCACAGTGCCAAGCTCTCCCCATCCCAGACGGGCAAACACACACCCACCACCCACCCACCCTTTCCACGGCAGACACGAAGACCTACAAGCACAGTGCCCAGCTTTTCTAATTCCAGACGGGCTAAGATGCACACTGCACCCACCTATTAGTCTCCACACGTGAGTGGGTGCAGAGCCTTTTAGTGCCCCTCAAGACAATGTTTGTGTGCCAGGGCCTGGTAGTAACCCTTCTTGAAGATGTGGGGGAGAGGCCGCCGGTGACCCTCAAGACAATTGTGGCCGACAGTGTAGTGGCGAGCCTCCAAAAAATCGTGGGTGAGAGCCTGGAGGTGACCCTCAGAAACCCTAAGACCCCCTGAATGACAGTCTGTGACTGAAATTGCAGTTGAACCCGCTAAAATTGTAGTCTAGCACACCTTGGTGGTGAACCCCTAAATTACAAAGTTTAGAAGAGATTGCAGTTTATAGCATGGGGTGAACCCCAGGATGACTTGTTAAGACTGAGATTGCAGTTTACAGCATGGCGGTGAACCCCAGAGTGGCTTAATTAGACTAAGATAGCAGCTAAACCACCCAAAAATTTAGCCTGACACAGCATGGCGGTGACTACAGTCCAGTGAACAATTCTGTGGTGTGCTGCACACTAGCCGGAGTCTAGAAAATATACGTTTTTGACTCAGTTATATATACTACAGTGCAGTGAAAAATTCTGTCGTGTGCTGCACACTAGCCGGAGTCTAGAAAATATACGTTTTTTCTCTCAGTTATATATACTACAGTGCAGTGAAAAATTCTGTTGTGTGCTGCACACTAGCCGGAGTCTAGAAAATATACGTTTTTTCGCTCAGTTATATATACTACAGTGCAGTGGAAAATTGAGTGGTTTGCGGTACAATAGCCGCAGTCTAAAGACTACGTTTTTTTCTCTCAGTTATATATCCTACAGTGCAGTGAAAAATTCTGCTGTGTGCTGCACACTAGCCGGAGTCTAGAGAATATATGTTTTTTCTCTCAGTTATATATCCTACAGTGCAGGGAAAAATTGTGTGGTGTGCGGTACACCAGTCGCAGTCTAGAGAATACGTTTTTTCTCTCAAATCCATTTAATACAGTCCAGTGAAAAATTCTGTGTTGTGCGGTACACTAGCAGCAGTCTAGAGAATACGTTTTTTCTCTCAGATACATTTAATAAAGTCCAGTGAAAAATTCTGTGTTGTGCGGTACACTAGCAGCAGTCTAAAGAATACGTTTTTTCTCTCAGATACATTTAATACAGTCCAGTGAAAAATTCTGTGTTGTACGGTACACTAGCAGCAGTCTAAAGAATACGTTTTTTCTCTCAGATCCATTTAATACAGTCCAGTGAAAAATTCTGTTGTGCGGTACACTAGCAGCAGTCTAAAGAATAAGTTTTTTCTCTCAGATCCATTTAATACAGTCCAGTGAAAAATTCTGTGTTGTGCGGTACACTAGCAGCAGTCTAGAGAATACGTTTTTTTTCTCAGATACATTTAATAAAGTCCAGTGAAAAAGTCTATGTTGTGCGGTACACTAGCAGCAGTCTAGAGAATACGTTTTTTCTCTCAGATACATTTAATACAGTCCAGTGAAAAATTGTGTGGTGTGTGTTACAGTAGCCGCAGTCTAGAGAATACGTTTTTGGCCTCTGATATTAATTCTACAGTTTAGTGATTACACAAAATGTTGAACCCAAGGGCTAAGGGTCGAGGACGTGGGCGTCCAAGTGATGTAGGGGGGCAGAGGCCGTGGTCCTGGGCAGGGTGACAGTACCTACTGATGAGGGAGCAGTGGAACGCCGCAGAGTTTCGCTCCCTAGCTTCATCTCGCAACTTACAGGGTCACGTGGTACACCACTATTGAAACCATAACAGTGCGAAAAGGTGATGACGTGGATAGCGGATAATGTGTCCAGTAATTTATCCACCACCCAGTCTTCCACGCAGTCCACCCACGCTAGCCAAGGGAGTAGACCTCTGGCTCCTCCAGCTCAACCTCCTTCCCCCCCAGCCTGGCTCCCCCATGGAAAATATGGATTCAGATCCGGCATACTCCCAGGAACTCTTTTCAGGACCCTTCCCAGAGTCACAAACCACTTCTCAGCAGCAACCGGAGCACGTCCTCTGTCCCGATGACCAAAATTTCAAACTTTCACAGTCTGTGGGTGATGAGAGTGTGGACTTAGTGCACGTAGTGTGTCAAGAGGTGTCGGGTGATGATGATGATGAGACACGGTTGTCAGACAGTGACGTTGTCAGGGCAGTAAGTCCCAGGGGGGAGCAGAGTGAGGAATTGGAGGAAGAGCTGGTGGATGATGAGGTGACTGACCTGAGCTGGGTTGGTAAGCCTAGTCAAGACAGTGCTTCTGAGGGGGAGGCAAGTGCAGCACCAGAACAGGTTGGAAGAGGCAGTGGGGTGGCCAGAAGGAGAAGCAGGGCCAGAGCAAGTAAATCAGCAACTGTTTCAAGGAGTGAAGCTCCCGTGCCGAGGCCTAGATGTTCGCAAGTCTGGAGGTTCTTTAAAGAAAATTAGGATGACTGACCAGCCTAACCACTACCAGCATGCGCAGGCATATGAGTGCTAAACACACAACTCAATGGAACCAAGGCCGTTCACCTCCTGTGGATCACACCACTGTTCCTTCCCCTGTGTCACATGCTGGCTCGGTGAGTCAACCCCCCGCCCAGGACCCCGGCACGAGTGCCTCCCGCCCTACAACCACCCCTTCACCTCCATGATCCTCCACACCCTACACCAATGTGCCCAAGCGCAGCCTTTACCTTCCTTTGCATCAGACACTGGAGCGCAAGCGCAAACGCAAATACAGTACCACCCACCCACATGCACAAGCCCTAAAAGTCCATATTTTTTAAACTGCTGAGCCTGGAGATGCTGCGCTATAGACTGGTAGAGACTGAGGCTTTCCGCAACCTGATGGCGGTGGCTTTCCCTTGGTAATTTGTCCCCAGCCGCCACTATTTTTCCCGATGTGCCGTCCCAGCCCTACACCAGCACGAGTCAGAGAACATCATCCGTGCCCTGACCAACGCGGTTACTGAGAAGGTCCACCTAACCACGGACACGTGGACAAGTGCTGGCGGGCAGGGACACTATATCTTCCTGATGGCACATAGGGTTAACTTGGTGGAGGCTGGGACCGAGTCTGACCCTGGAACCGCTCATGTGCTGCCCACACCGAGGATTGCAGGGCCTACCTCGGTCACGGTTTCTCCGACTTATTATGGCTCTTCCTCCAACCCCTCCTCCTCCTCTCAAATACAATCTGTGAGCATGGCGCCTTTAGTCGGTAGCTATAGGTGCAGCAGCACTGCCGTGGGTAAGCGTCAACAGGCGGTTCTGAAACTGCTGAGCTTAGGTGACAAGAGGCACACCGCCCAAGAGCTGTTACAGGGCATCATGGCGCAGACCGATCTTTGGCTGGCGCCGCTGAAACATAAACCAGGCATGGTTGTGTGTGACAACGGGCGTAACCTGGTGGCGGCTCTGCAACTCGGCAGACTCACACATGTGCCATTATACACCAATACTATTTCCCAAAGTAACAACAACCCATATAAACACTGCATATAAAACCTTCCTGGCCCACGTGTTCAATCTTGTGGTTCAGCGGTTCCTCAAGACCTACCCCAATTTGTCTGATTTGCTCACCAAGGTGCGACGCATCTGTGCTAGAGATGAGCGAGCACTAAAATGCTCGTGTGCTCGTTATTCGAGTTGAATCTTTCCCGATGCTCGGGTGCTCGTTTCGAATAATGAACCCCATTGAAGTCAATGGGAGACTCAAGCATTTTTTGCAGGGGACCAGAGCTCTGCATAGGGAAGGTTGTGTGAAAACCTGGAAACCTCAGAAAATAATAGAAACACCACAGAAATGGACAGGAAACAGCAGGGGCAGCATGCATGGATGCCTCTGAGGCTGCCTAATCGTACCATTATGCCAAATTCTGGGCAACAGCCTGGTGGTGACCCTCAAGACAATTGTGCTGACCCAGACCAAGATGGGCAAGGCACATGCCCATCACATGTTAGTAAAGCACCAAACTAGGTGCAACGAAGGTCCATCACCGCCTGCAGGTGACATCACTGCCCTTGCTGGCACTGCTGTCCTATCCCCCACCCCAAAACACAGGCATAAGCCTGACACAGCGTGGTGACAGCGTGGTGACACCAACAAGTGACCAAGTTAGATTGAGGTAGCAGGTGAACCACCCAAAAATTTACCCTGACACAGCATGGCGGTGAACCCAGAGTGACCAAGTGAGTGTCACGCGAGGTCTGCGTCGCGCTCCCACTGCACGACATCGCCAGACCTCTCCGCCCCCCTAGAGACGAGCAATAGGGAATTGAAGTGCTGGTCTTGTCTGCCAGCACTTCATGAGTTAATTCTCTGTTTGGGTTTAGCCATGTGGTGCTGATCACACCACATGGCTACTTTACATATTGTTTGGACAGCTTGCTCCGCCTCAGGTCATGTGATGCTGGCCACATCACATGATCCTGGGCGGGCTATTTAAAGTTGGCAACTGCCTCACTCAGGTGCCTGTGATTAGTTACACCTTGATCAGTGCTCGTGCGACCTTTTGCTTGGATTGTTACTTGGATTTTGGACTTTGGATTCTGGACTTTGACCTCTCTTTCGCTTCACCCCTGGTATTTACATGACCTCCTGTGTTTGACCCGGCTTGCTGACTATCTACCATTGTGTTTGTTCCGTCTGTGTTTTGTCCGTCCCTTTGTTCCCTTTCCCTCCCTGTGCACTTATCCAGTGTAGGGACTGCCTTTGTGGTTGTCCGTGGCTGCCTAGGGCCGATTGAGGCAAGTAGGCAGGGAAAGAAGGAGGGATTTCAGTACAGGGCTCACCTACCCTTGTCTCCCCTCGTGACAGAATCACAGGCCCAATCACATGGAGCAGTTGTGGGCTCTCACGGACCAGGCTCAAGGAATGGCTCAAGCGATCCAGGATCTGGCCGAGAGGCTCCAACATCAGGAGCAGCTTCAATCCGC
>ONZH01008181.1:0-36517 GCA_900303285.1 Rhinella marina
TGGTTCCTGTTCCCAAGTTTCCTTAGCAATATCTAAGAGACCCCGTGGGTGTCTACCATACACCAACTCAAATGAAGAGAATCCCGTAGAGGATTGGGGTACCTCTCGGATTGCAAACATGAGATATGGCAGCAAGCAGTCCCAATCCTTGCCATCCTTACTAATCACTCTTTTTAACATCCCCTTAAGGGTGTTATTAAACCGCTCGACCAGGCCGTCGGTCTGGGGGTGATACACAGAGGTTCTCAAATGCTTGATACTCAGTAGCTTACACATTTCCTTCATAATTTTGGACATAAAGGGGGTCCCCTGGTCGGTCAGGATCTCTTTGGGTATACCTGTCTGGGAAAACATATGAAAGAGCTCCTTTGCAATTAGTTTGGCTGAGGTATGTCTGAGGGACACAGCTTCAGGGTATCGGGTAGCATAGTCTACTACTACCAGTATATACTGATGTCCCCGGGCAGACTTCACAAGAGGACCCACTAAATCCATAGCTATACGTTCAAAGGGAACTTCTATAATAGGCAGGGGTATTAAAGGACTCCTGAAGTGTGACAGGGGAGCAGTTAGTTGACACACCGGACAGGAGCTACAGTAGTCTCGCATATGTCTATCCACCCCCGGCCAATAAAACCGTTGTAATATGCGGTCTTTAATTTTTTCACAACCCAGATGCCCCCCTAGTGACCACTTTTTGGAAAGGCTGGGGTACGACCAATTGCTCAATAACTTCATTCCTTATTTTGTTTATCCTATACAATAAATCCTGATTCATAGCAAAATAAGGATACTCTTGATCAGCCCCCGGATACTGAGGCTTACCATTTATCACCTTCACATTTTCTATTGCAGGGGACAAGTTTGGATCTCTAAGTTGTGCAGTTCCAAAATTGTCATGAGACACCTCAAGTTCAGGCATCTTGGGTACCTCTCTCGGACTTTCAGTGTCACCAGCTAACACAGTCAACGGAAAGCTATTTTCTTCTGAGACTGCCGCTATCGCGGGCTCCCCACTGTCCGAGTCAAAAGGTTCAGGATCAACCTTGGGCAACCTTTCACACGCAATGTGATTATTATGTGGAACCTTCTGGTTTTTCCACAGGCCCCAAAACACAGGAAAGTGTCTTCCAAGGATAACACTGTGGAACAGAGACTTAACCACACCAACCTGGTGACAGACCACACCACAAGTAGTCTCTATAGGGACCTCAGCAATTGGTTACTTTCTAATTTCACCATGGATGCACAATACACCCACAGTATTTCCATTGTATAGTGCAGGGTCTATCAGAGAGGCACGCACCAAGGTCACCACACTCCCTGAGTCCAGAAGAGCAGTTACAGGTCTTCCTCCCACAGTTACCACACACATCTGTGGATCACCATCAGTCGCCAGTTCTGCTAAACAGGCCGGGTGAGCAAACAGTGATACTTGCCGGGAGCTGCTACAGTCCATGGGCTCAGTGGTCAGGGGACAGTACGCAGCTATATGACCCAACTCGTGGCACCGCCAACATCGGATACGGGAAAGGTCTCCATTTTGGAGTTTTGGTCTACAGGTCACAGTTCCAGCTGCCTGTTCCCCTTGTGCAGGACCTTCTATCCCAACCCTCGTCACACCCCTATTGGTGGGTATCATCTTACCAGTCCTTGGGGATGTGGGTCGGGCAGGAGGTCTTCAGTGGCCCGATATCTTTCTACCAGGCCCACCAGTGGATCTGCCGTTGTAGGTCCGGCTTGGCCCAACCGGGTGTATTTGTCCAGCACCACTCATTCCACCCTCTGTGCAGGGGAGGCTTCTTCCGGATGTAGCCACTTCTTCACCAGGTAGACTAGGTCATGCATTTGAGACCTGGGTGGGAGGCTTTCAGAAAAAGTCCAGTGATGAACCCTTTCAGCTCGAACATGCATATTAACCCCAAGACGGGCCAGAATCTCACCCCTCAACTTGGAATAATCTCTGGCCTCTGTCTCACACAGGTCGTAATAGGCCTTCTGGGGTTCCACGGTGAGAAAGGGCAAAACAACATCAGCCCACTGTTCTTTTGGTAGCCTCTCTCTCTCAGCGACCCACTCAAAAACATGAAGATACGCCTCCACATCATCCGTGGACGTCATCTTTTGTAAAGAACTTTGCACCGCTGCACGTGCAGTGGATCTCGCCACCGGGGACTCAGCAGGAGATTCTCCTACTGCTTTCTGAGCAACCAAGGTCTCACTTAGTACAGTCAGCTGCTTCATGAACATGTGTTGAGATCCTGCTGCCGTTTCTCAGCCGCCTCTATGGCACGTTGTTGCCGCCTCTCAGCGTCTAGCTGGGCCTGCACCAGCAGCTTCATTACGTCCTCCATGGCGACAATGTATTTTTTCGGTTCTCCTACCACCTTCACCCAGGACATAAGGTGGTATAGGAGAAAGAAAAAATCTTTAAGAACTGTTTTACACTGGTATGCCCGCATCCTCCACCAAATGTGGGGGATGTAAGCTCAGAGGTAGCTGCTGCGGACCCAGACAGTCAGAGACAAACACAAAATTGCAGGGGAAACAGGGTTTTAGCCCTGTTCGTTTATTTTAGCAAACACAGTCCAAACAAAACAAGCCTTCCCTCAGGCCAAAATGGAAACATAAAAAGGCAAAAATGATAGCAACAGTAGCTCTGGTCTCTCACCAGCAGACCGTCTGAAGACCAAACCTGACTCCTCCACTCTTACACAGTCAACTTCCAGGACTCCAGGGTCTGGTCAGGCTTTATTAGGCCTGTAATGAGGCCTAGATCCCAACTTTGCCTGAAGGCTCTTTCCTGCTGTGGGATGAGAAGGGGTTAATATAGAAATGCCTTCTCACAGCTGAGGTTTTACTACCGACCGGCTTTAGTTCTAACCTCACTCACCACACATACGTGAGGAACCTGGGGGAGATATAGCGACCCTCCAGTATTTTACCTGTCACCTTCTCACAATCTCTTAATAATATAAAAATGAGTTTCTGTCTGTCTGTCTGTCTGTTCTCTATGCGTGACCAAACTACTGGACCGATTTTCACCAAACTCGGCACACAGGTACATCAGGTGTCCGGGAAGGTTTTACACCAGGTCTCATCTCTCTAGGACATACCGTTCCTGAGATATTCCCAAAATATGATCTCCATTAGCCAACATTACAACTGGGAACTTTGGTTTTAAACTCCAACTGCCATTCTCTGCAAAGGCACACACAGGGAGGGCAGGTTTCCATAACAACAAGGTAATTAACAGCAGCTGAGGATCTCATCCATTTCTATTTACTGACACTGTTAAAGGTATTCCGGTTACCATAAATATAACTTATGTGTTTTTCTATTACTACAGTTCAGTAGTAATAAAAGATGTTTTCCTCCACTGCTGCCTATTGCGTGGGCTCATAAATAAGCATGGTATTGACCTTTAATTCAGGCCACCCTAAAAGAAGTACTTAAAACCCCCGCCCCAGGTCTCACTAAGCCACACCCCCAATTCTGTCAGGCCACACCCCCTTTCACTCCGCAGCCAACAGAGATTGAAAAAATAAAGGTAAAAATCAACTTCTGTCAGCTGCAGGGATGGGTGGGAGGTTGACTTTCTTTCTGCAACGACACACAGAAACATTAAATAAAATAGATTAAATACACCCATGTGAAGCGTCTTGCTAATCCACGCCCCCGACTCTATCAGGTCACGCCCCCTCCCATTCCGCAGCCAACGGGGATTGAAAAAATAAAGGTAAAAATAAACTTCTGTCAGCTGCAGGCGTGGGAGGGTGAATTTCTCTCTGCAACGACACACAAAAATTTTAGATAAAATAGACTAATTATAGACTACAACTGTTCGAATCGTCTTGCTAAGTCACACCCCCAACTCTGTCAGACCACGCCCCCTCCCACTCTGCAGCCATTCTGCAACGACACACAGAAACATTAAATGAAATAGATTAAATCACCTATACGAAGCGCTTTGCTAAGCCACACCCCCAACTCTGTCAGGTCATGCCCCCTCCCACTCCGCAGCCAACAGGGATTGAAAGAATGAAGGGAAAAATAAACTTCTGTCAGCTGCAGGGGTGGGAGGGTGAATTTCTCTCTGCAATGACGCACAAAATTTTAGATGAAATAGACTAATTTCAGACTACAAACGTTTGAAGCATCTTGATAATCCACACCCCCAACTCTGCCAGGCCACGCCCCCTCCCACTCCGCAGGCAACGGGGATTGAAAAAAATCAGCTGCAGGGGTGGGAGGGTGAATTTCTCTCTGCAACGACACACAAAAATCGTAGATTAAATTGACTAATTTTAGACTACGACCATTCAGTACTAATAAAAGATGTTTTTTTCCACTGCTACCCATTGCGGGTCCCCATAAATTACCATGTCATCGACCTGTAATTCATGCCACTCTGACCCCCGCCCCAGATCTCGCAAAACCACGCTCCGACTCTGTCAGGCCACTCCCCTCCCACTCCGCAGCCAACGGGGATTGAAAAAATGAAGGTAAAAATCAACTTCTGTCAGCTGCATTGACTTTCTCTCTGCAACAACACATAGAAACATTAAATAAATAGATGAAATATACCCAGGCGAAGCCGGGTCTTTCTGCTAGTATATATATATATATATATATATATATATATATATATATATATATATATCTTAATAATATAAAAATGAGTTTCTGTCTGTCTGTCTGTCTGTTCTCTATGCGCGACCAAACTACTGGACCGATTTTCACCAAATTCGGCACACAGGTACATCAGGTGTCCGGGAAGGTTTTAGACCAGGTCTCATCTCTCTAGGACATACCGTTCCTGAGATATTACCAAAATATGATCTCTAGAGATGAGCGAGTAGTGAAATATTCGAAAGTTCGAATTTCGATTCGAATAGACCGCGTTATTCGACTTTTCGACCGACTATCGAATCCCATTATAGTCTATGGGAAAAAAATGCTCGCCACTTGGAAATCTCAATTCGACCACTTGGAGGTCACCAAGTCCACCCTGAAACCTCAGAAAATGATGCCAACACTGCTGGAATGCAACTGGGACAGCAGGGGAAGCATGTCTGGGTGCATATAATGCGCCCAAGTCGCACTATTACGCCACTATCACAGCCTCTCAACAATACACTCCAAACACAATATAACTTCTATGTAAAGTGAGACAATACAAGGAAACCTTCTTTCCTCTACATTGCCATGGACCCCAAGCCAAACTGTACAAAAAAGAAGAAAAAATTCTGCACCCCTTAAAATCACGTTGCCTATGACAACCACAGATGGCATAGGCAAGGGGGAAAGCAAATAGACCCCACCCCTAATTGTCATTGTGTGTGTGTGTGTGTGAGATGTGGTCAGACATGTCTTCTTTAAAATGTAAAAACAACTCAAACACATGCAGAAGCCTTAAAATGTCCAAATTGTTGGCGCTTGAGATGTCAGTGACCCGACCTGGCCCAGTGTCATGTCTAGCAGGTAAAGCAGTGGGGATGTTGAGGGATGCGTAGGACCGCAAAAGGCAGGAAGAGGCCGTGGGGTGGCCAGAGGCTTATGGAGAAGGCAGACTAGAGCCCGCAGGGCCGCATCTCTTCCCTATAACAGGCCCCCACACAAAGCTCTCCCATCGAGGGCTCTTAGGTCCTTGTTGTGAAGATATTTTAATGAGTGCGCAAAGTTAGCTTGAGGTGAGCCCTCGAAAAAATTATGTGGAGGCCCAAGAGGTGAGACCTCTTAAAAATTGTGTGGAGGCCCAAGAGCTGAGACCTCTTAAAAATTGTTTTAAGGCCCAAGAGCTGAGACCTCTTAAAAATTGTTTTAAGGCCCAAGAGCTGAGACCTCTTAAAATTGTGTGGAGGCCCAAGAGCTGAGACCTCTTAAAAATTGTATTAAGGCCCAAGAGCTGAGACCTCTTAAAAATTGTGTGGAGGCCCAAGAGCTGAGACCTCTTAAAAATTGTGTGGAGGCCCAAGAGCTGAGACCTCTTAAAAATTGTGTGGAGGCCCAAGAGCTGAGACCTCTTAAAAATTGTATTAAGACCCAAGAGCTGAGACCTCTTAAAAATTGTATTAAGGCCCAAGAGCTGAGACCTCTTAAAAATTGTGTGGAGGCCCAAGAGCTGAGACCTCTTAAAAATTGTATTAAGGCCCAAGAGCTGAGACCTCTTAAAAATTGTGTGGAGGCCCAAGAGCTGAGACCTCTTAAAAATTGTGTGGAGGCCCAAGAGCTGAGACCTCTTAAAAATTGTATTAAGGCCCAAGAGCTGAGCCATAATAATTTTTTCTTTTTTTTTTTAATGGAGCAATTCTACGGCGGTTAAGGAGGAGGAGGAGGAGGAGGAGGAGGAGGAAATGGCACTTCATACAGATGGCACTTCACTTTTGGCTGCTTTCCACTGTTGTAGAAGCAAAGTCCGGGTCAATCCACTTGCTGTTCATTTTGATTAGCGTCAGCCTGTCGGCACTGTTGGTTGACAGGCGGCTGCGCTTATCGGTTATAATGCCCCCGGCTGCGCTGAACACCCTTTTTGATAGCACGCTGGCGGCAGGGCAGGCAAGCACCTCCAAGGCGTACAGGGACAGTTCCAGTCACATGTCCAACTTGGAGACCCAGTAAGTGTAGGGCGCCGAGGGATCGGGGAGGACAGGGGTACAGTCTGTCAGGTACTCCCGCAACATCCGCCGATACGTGTCCCTCCTGCTGATAGTGGGCCCCGCAGTGATGGAAGTTGCACGAGGGGGTGCCATGAACGTGTCCCACACCTTGGATAGTGTTCCCCTGGTGGCTGTGGGCCTGATCGATGTTGTCAGACTCCGGGAGACACTGTCCTCTCTGCCGCCAGCGATGGTGGGTGGGAAAATCTCCATCATGTTCTGCACGAGTTCCCTCTGGTAGTCCAGCAATCGATTCGTCCTCTACTCTACCGGAATAAAAGAGGAGAAGTTATCTTTATACCGGGGGTCCAGGAGTGCGAAGACCCAGTATAGTTTGTTTTCCAATATCCGGACAACACGTGTGTCCCGGGAAAAGCAGCCCAGCATGAAGTCAGCCATGTGTGCCAGACTCTGAATAGGCATGACGTCACTGCCCCCACCAGAAGGATCATTTGCCATTTCCTCCTCTTTCTCTTCCGCCTCCTCTCCGCCCCATCCGTGCTGAACCAATGGGACGCACACAGCCTGACTGCTACCTTCGCCGCCAGCATCCTCTTCCTCTTCCACAGCCACCTCCACGTCGACCTCCTCCTCATCCTCCTCCTCCTGCAACTGCCACGAGAAGCAGACAAAAGTGTGGTCTGACTGTCTAGCTCCGTTGCGTCTCCTCCTACCCCGTCTCCTCTGTGTGCAATGCGTTCTCCCTTATTGCGATGAGCATTTCTTTAAGGACGCATAGGAGCGGGATGGTTAGGCTCACTATAGCGTCCTCGCTGCTGACCTTCTTGGTGGACTCCTCAAAGATACGCAATACATCGCATATGTCTGCCATCCATGGCCACTCGTGGTTGGCAAACTGAGGGAGCTGAGTTGGAGGCACGCGTGGATTCATCATCTGGTACTCCATCAATGCTCTCTGCTGCTCACACACCCTGGCCAACATGGAATAGCTGGAATTCCAGCGAGTCGGCAGGTCGCACAACAGCCGATGTTCAGGCAAATGGAGGCGTTGTGGAGTTTTTTTAAGCTAGCAGCAGCTACAGTTGACTTCCGAAAGTGAGCGCACAAGCGTCAAACTTTCACCAGTAGCTCTGCCAGGTTGGGGTAAGTCTTTAAAAATTTTTGGACTACCAAATTAAAAATGTGGGCCAGGCATGGTACGTGATTGAGTTCGGCAAGCTCCAGAGCCGCCACCAGGTTACGGCCGTTATCGCACACGACCATGCCTGGTCCTAGCTGCAGCGGCGACAGCCACATCTCCGTCTGCTGCAATATGGCGTCCCTCACCTCTGGGGCGCTGTGCTTCCTGTCGACCAAGCTGATGAGCTTAAGCACCGCCTGCTGACGTCTCCCCGCGCCAGTGCTGCAACGCTTCCAGCTAGCGGCTGAGGGCAATGTTAAGGCAGAGGAGGAGGAGGAGGAGGAAGAGGATGGGGGTTTATCAGAACCCGTGCTGGCAATCTTGGGCGGGGGTGGTAGGTAGGCCGTCTCTGTTTGCGACCCCGTCCCCGCTTCCACAACATTCACCCAGTGTGCCGTCAAAGAGATGTATCGTCCCTGGCCACAAGCGCTTGTCCACGAGTCGGTGGTCAAGTGGACCTTTGCGCTGACTGCGTAACTCAGGGCCCGCCTGATGTTACGCGACACGTGCTGGTGCAGGGCGGGGACGGCACACCGGGAAAAGTAGTGGCGGCTAGGGACGGAATAGCGAGGTGCGGGAGGTCTGGACCGCAGTGGCAGCAGACAACAAAGGGGAAGAGACAGTGGCAGCAAGACCGGGCGCAGGTTGTATTGCGTTTGCTCTCTCCCACTCAGCCCAGTGCTTGACTTCCAAGTGACGCCGCATGCCTGAGGTGGTCAGATTGCTCTTCTCAAAGCCCCTACTCAGTTTTGAGTGGCAGAGTGCACAAACCGCGCTCAGTTTGTCGTCCGCGCAAACATTAAAAAATCTCCACACCACAGAAGTACGAGGCCTCGATGGGGGAGCTTCGCGCGACTGCCTGCTGCCGGGAAGAGCTTCGACCCTGCTGGCTATGGCCTGTCTTCTCTGTCTGGACTGTCCTCTGCCTCTGGACATCCCTCTGCCTCTTGCTGCCTTTTTCGGTGATGCGCAGACCACCACATCTTCACTGCTTTCCCCGCTGGACATCACCCCTGGCCAAGTGGGGTCGGTCATTTCGTCGTCCACCACCTCCTCTTCCACTTCCTCACTCTGCTCCTCCTCCTGCCCACTGGACATTCCAACAGCCTCCCTTGATGGCAACTGCATCTCATCATCATCGCTCATGATAACAGATGCTGGTTCCGGGTCTACATCACCAGGAGATGGCGGATACTCAAGTGTTTGGGCATCACTACAAACAAATTCCTCTGGTAGCTCCTGGGATTCTTGCAGCACATCTGGAAAAGGACCCGAAAAGAGCTCCTGGGAGGGGTCAAGGGTGGGATGACTCTGTTGGCCAGGTTGGGAGGAAGGAGGGTCAGAGTGAGACTGTGTGGATGACTGGGTGGTGGACAAATGAGTGGAAGCGTTATCGGCTATCCATTGCACCACCTGTTCACGCTGCTCAGGCCTCAACAGCGTTGTAAACCGCCCCCCGCTTAACTGTCCCATAAAGGCAGGGATGCTGGATGAGCGGAATGCTGGCTGCCCCTCACCAGCACGCATTGTATCCCCACTGGCTTCAACGCGGTTTGTGCCCCCACCAGCATTTCCGCGCCCCCGTCCACGTCCCTTTGCGCTATCCCTCCGCATTTCAGGCGTTTAACTTTTTTTTGCCACGCGTTCTGCAAAATATATAATTTTTTAGGAGAACACTTGGCTATACAGCCGTATACTGCCAGAAGGTCAATAGATGCCTATATGCACCAGGTATATTAACAGGGTTTTGCTGGCACACAGAACGCACAACAGTGGTGCCAAATATACTTTTTTTTTTAGGAGAACACTTGGCTATATAGCCGTATACTGCTAGAAGGTCAATAGATGACTATACGCACCAGGTATAGTAACAGAGTTTTGCTGGCACACAGAACGCACAACAGTGGTGCCAAATATACTTTTTTTTTTTAGAAAAATACTTGGCGTATACAGCCGTATACTGCCAGAAGGTCAATAGATGCCTATACGCACCAGGTATATTAACAGGGTTTTGCTGGCACACAGAACGCACAAGAGTGGTGCCAAATATACTTTTTTTTTAAGAAAAATACTTGGCGTATACAGCCGTATACTGCCAGAAGGTCAAATGGTGCGTATACACACCAGGTATATAACAGGGTTTTGTTGGCACACAGAACGCACAACAGTAGTGCCAAATATAGTTTTGTATATAGGTGCTAATACCTCTCTCTGTCCCTACTCCAGCAGCTATCCCTCAATAAAGCAGCCGTTCTGTGCAGAGTGTATATAGTTAGAATCAGCTATATACCGTGCAGTATAGTAGCCCTGATAAGGGCTGTCAATCACTCTCCTGTCCGCTGGTAGCCGGTATATATGGTGGTAAATGCGATATTCTGAGCTTCTGTTATATACTTTTGGGGTCCTGCCTGACTTTCATACAGCTAAAGCCTGTCTCTCCCTGCTCGGGCCTCTGTCCCTGACTACGTTCATGCAGCATATGCGAACGAGCAGGAAGAGCTGAGTTTTTATGATTCGCGGTCACACGTTCGCGTGCTCCGAGGACCTGTCATACCCCCCCTGCATAGTGATTGGTGTAAAAAAAGCGCCAGGGAAGGTGGGAGGGGAAACGAATTTTAAGTGCGTCATCGCCGTTATACTCGATCGAAATCGAGTATGACGAATAGCGTAGTGTTCGATCGAATACCGGCTCGGTCGAATACTACTCGCTCATCTCTAATGATCTCCATTAGCCAACATTACAACTGGGAACTTTGGTTTTAAACTCCAACTGCCATTCTCTGCAAAGGCACACACAGGGAGGGCAGGTTTCCATAACAACCAGGTAATTAACAGCAGCTAAGGATCTCATCCATTTCTATTTACTGACACTGTTAAAGGTATTCCGGTTACCATAAATATAACTTATGTGTTTTTCTATTACTACAGTTCAGTAGTAATAAAAGATGTTTTCCTCCACTGCTGCCTATTGCGTGGGCTCATAAATAAGCATGGTATTGACCTTTAATTCAGGCCACCCTAAAAGAAGTACTTAAAACCCCCGCCCCAGGTCTCACTAAGCCACACCCCCAACTCTGTCAGGTCACACCCCCTTTCACTCCGCAGCCAACAGAGATTGAAAAAATAAAGGTAAAAATCAACTTCTGTCAGCTGCAGGGATGGGTGGGAGGTTGACTTTCTTTCTGCAACAACACACACAAACATTAAATAAAATAGATTAAATACACCCATGCGAAGCGTCTTGCTAATCCACGCCCCCGACTCTGTCAGGTCACGCCCCCTCCCACTCCGCAGCCAATAGGAATTGAAAAAATAAAGATAAAAATAAACTTCTGTTTGCTGCAGGGGTGGGAGGGTGAATTTCTCTCTGCAACGACACACAAAAATTTTAGATGAAATAGACTAATTATAGACTACAACTGTTCGAAGCCTTTTGCTAAGCCACGCCCCGTCTCTGTCAGGTCCCGCCCCCTCTCACTCCGCAGCCATTCTGCAACGACACACAGAAACATTAAATGAAATAGATTAAATGCACCTATGCGAAGCGCTTTGCTAAGCCACGCCCCGACTCTGTAAGGCCACGCCCCCCCACTCCGCAGCCAACAGGGATTGAAAAAATAAAGGTAAAAATCAACTTCTGTCAGCTGCAGGGATGGGTGGGAGGTTGACTTTCTTTCTGCAACGACACACAGAAACATTAAATGAAATAGATTAAATACACCCATGTGAAGCGTCTTGCTAATCCACGCCCCCAACTCTGTCAGGTTACGCCCCCTCCCACTCTGCAGCCAACGGGGATTGAAAAAATAAAGGTAAAAATAAACTTCTGTTTGCTGCAGGGGTGGGAGGGTGAATTTCTCTCTGCAACGACACACAAAAATTTTAGATAAAATAGACTAATTATCTACTACAACTGTTCGAATCGTCTTGCCAAGTCACGCCCCCAACTCTGTCAGACCACGCCCCCTCCCACTCTGCAGCCATTCTGCAACGACACACAGAAACATTAAATGAAATAGATTAAATCACCTATGCGAAGCGCTTTGCTAAGCCACACCCCCAACTCTGTCAGGTCATGCCCCCTCCCACTCTGCAGCTAACAGGGATTGAAAGAATGAAGGGAAAAATAAACTTCTGTCAGCTGCAGGGGTGGGAGGGTGAATTTCTCTCTGCAATGACAAACAAAATTTTAGATAAAATAGACTAATTTCAGACTACAACCGTTCGAAGCATCTTGATAATCCACACCCCCAACTCTGCCAGGCCACGCCCCCTCCCACTCCGCAGGCAACGGGGATTGAAAAAAATCAGCTGCAGGGGTGGGAGGGTGAATTTCTCTCTGCAACGACACACAAAAATCGTAGATGAAATTGACTAATTTTAGACTACGACCATTCCGTACTAATAAAAGATGTTTTTTTCCACTGCTACCCATTGCGGGTCCCCATAAATTACCATGTCATCGACCTGTAATTCATGCCACTCTGACCCCCTCCCCAGATCTCGCGAAACCACGCTCCGACTCTGTCAGGCCACTCCCCCTCCCACTCCGCAGCCAACGGGGATTGAAAAAATGAAGGTAAAAATCAACTTCTGTCAGCTGCAGGGGTGGGAGGGAAGTTGGATTTCTTTCTGCAACAACATACAGAAACATTAAATGAAATAGATTAAATATACCCGTGCAAAGCAATGTTTTCTTCCACTGTTACCCATGGCGTGTCCTCATAAATTACCATGGCATCGACCTGTAATTCTGGCCACCATCAAAAGAAGGACTTAAAACCCCGCCCCAGGTCTTGCAACGTCACGCCCCCGAGTCAATCAGTCCATGACCCCTCCCACTCCGCAGCCAATGGAGATTGAACAATTGAAGGTAAAAATCAACATCTGTCAGCTGCAGGGATGGGAGGGAGGATGACTTTCTCTCTGCAACTACACACAGAAACATTAAATGAAATAGATTAAAGGGGTTGTCCGGGTTCAGAGAAGAACCCGGACATACCTGCAATTTCACCCAGGCAGCCTGCCTGAAGAGGACATCGGAGCATCTCATGCTCCGATGCCCCCCCCTTGCCCTGCGCTAGATCGCGCAGGGCAAGGTCTCTTGTTTTGTAAATACTCGCTGCCGGGCGGGTACTTCCGCCCGGCAGTGAGTTCGGTGACGTCACCGGCCTTAATGGGCCGGCTTTAGCGCTGCCCTAGCCGTTTTACTGGCTAGGGCAGCGCTGAAGCCTGTCCATCAGCGCCGATGACGTCACCGACTCACTGCCGGGCGGAAGCCTCTGCCCGGCAGGGACCGGTACGTCACCGGAACCCGGCGAAATTCCTTTGCCCTGCGCTAATTAGCGCAGGGCAAAGGAGGGCATCGGAGCATAGGATGCTCCGATGCCCTCTTCAGGCGGGCTGCCTGGGTGAAATTGCAGGTATGTCCGGGTTCTTCTCTGAACCCGGACAACCCCTTTAAATATACCCGCGCAAAGCAATGTTTTCTTCCACTGCTACCCATTGTGTTTCCTCAAATTACCATGGCATTAACCTATAATTCAGGCCACCCTGAAATGAAGGACTTAACCCCCCCCCCGTGTCCCATTAAACCACGCCCCCTCCCACTCCGCAGCCAATAGGGATTGAAAAAATGAAGGTAAAAATCAATTTCTGTCAGCTGCATTGACTTTCTCTCTACAACGACACACAGAAACATTAAATAAATAGATGAAATATACCCAGGCGAAGCCGGGTCTTTCTGCTAATATATATATATATATATATATATATATTAGCAGAAAGACCCGGCTTCGCCTGGGTATATTTCATCTATTTATTTAATGTTTCTGTGTGTCGTTGTAGAGAGAAAGTCAATGCAGCTGACAGAAATTGATTTTTGCCTCACAATATATATATATATATATATATATATATATATATATATTGTGAGGCAGCAACAGGTAAGGCAGTGACAGGTGCCGTATTTGAGGGAAGATACGTGTCACCCAGAATGCTGCAGGAAGCATTCTGAGTAGGAGTTCGGTTTATTAGGAGCGTGCCACCAAGGTGCCCAGCCTTGGTGGGGTAAAGGCCAGCAACTCTGTGTTCACTGAGGTAGTCAGTGAACACCCTAATAGTTAGAGTAGCTGGTTCCAGCTAGTCCGGGTCTGGCTTTTACTGGGAACAGGCAATGTGCTGGGTGGGTGCCTGTTCCCCATGCTCCAGTTCAGGTTTTCAGGTGTGCTCATGTCCAGCATTTCTATTTAATCCTGCTGCTGGACTTAGGTGTGTCTCAGTCTGGAGAAGTGAGAGTCAGTGTGAGGCAACACTGACTGTGTGTGTTGCATTTATTTGACCCGGCTGCGATCTGGAATTATGGCTGTATGACTTGGAAAGCTAAATAAACAAGGATTTTGGAGAAGTTTGTGGTGTCCCTGCCTCTTTTCACTGGTCAAGTGAGTATGATTCCTTACAGTGTATATATATATATATATATATATATATATATATATATATATATATATATATATCTTACAGAGAGAGAGAGAGAGAGAGAGAGAAATCTTAGCTCATCTATGACTGTACCTCCCATTCATTGCATTGCTGTCTACAAGGGAGGCAGAAACAAAGTATAATTCAGCCATATATTGGCATAATTTTTTGATTTTACAACAAGGAACCAGATATAAAGCCCCTGTTTTGGATGAATTCTTTGGCCTTTGCATGCCTTGGATGCTGATTCACTCAAACCTCATGTAAATAAACAAGACCTTACTTATTAAGATAATTATAGCATCTAACTAAAACACTAATTACCAAAGGGTACTTTACAGTGAATTAAAGCCCTGTAATTCTATGCTGCCAACAAATGTCAGAGGTCTGTTTGCAATGCTAGCAACAACTGTTGGCAGCACACAGTTACCTGTATTGTACAATATACTGATGTCTGAAAGCACATTGTAATATGACGGTACAATATTACTAAATCATGACTTACCCTATGTCGGACCATGCCCACAGAATCATCCATACTTTTTTCTTTTATATAACTAATATAAATGTTGATTTTCTGTTTAAAAAGAAAATTTGGAAGAGACATTAGTTGCTAAAACTGTTGATCCAAAATATTTTTCAAGCAATCCTGTCAGGTAATTTCTGCTTCCCTAATTGAGAACAGGGTACTGTATGAGGGAGGGTGATTATTAGTGTTGAGTGAATCAAAGTTAACAAAGTTAACTTCAATTAGAATTTCAGGAAAAAGTAAATTAGTCACAAAGCTGAAATCACTCGCTCTTCATGGTAATAAATCAATTTTTCCTGAAATTTTGGTAAAAAAAATAAAAAATACATGCTCACCTCATCCATTTGATCACAGAGAGGCTTTCACGGTCTATTGATTGAAGAAAACATGCACACTGACCTGTGATGTCACCATGTCAGCGAGCTGGCCGGTCGTGGTGACATCATCAGTGACGACGTCACCACATCCGCCCAGTGTGATTACGTCAGCGCATGAGAGATTTGGCACGTTTTCTTCAATCTAGATGGCCACAACAGCCTCTCTATCAAAATGGATGAGGTGAATATGTACTTATTTTTAACCCCTGAAAAGGCCTCGATGTGACCCTCAGATGCCGTGATGAGCGTTGAACGCTGCATCTGAAAGGTTTAATGATGGGGGTGGCACCATCACTATTCCCCGTCATTTCACCTGTTACATACACAGGAATGTGATTTGTGACACAGTACTTTGTAGCAAATGGAATTTCTTGGTGAAGTTCGGAGAAGCAGCCAAATCAAATTTTTGAAAACTTCGTTCATCACTAATTATGATAGCTCTCACTGTTTCGGTGTGTGTACAAAGAAGACTATCAATGATGCTGTGTGGGTAATGTCAACAGGACTTATTCCAAATGAGACAAATGAGACTTTCTATCATCTAGCTCTAAGTATATACTGTAAGGATCGCTCTCTCTGCCTGGGGTAGCAATGACAGACTTCTCATCAAACAAGGGGTTTTCAAGCTCAAATGATGCTTTATTTGTCACACAGCACATCAAACTTTCAAATTTGGCATTACTTGGCACGATGAACACAGTTTCAGCGTCACACCACAAAAATAAACAAACCTTGCCTGTCTAGGCTATCACTAATACACAGCACTTGCCTTTCTCACCTATTGGTTTTTGTTCACATTGGGAAATCCAGCTTCAAACAGCCATACGGTTCAGCAGCTTCCTGGCTGTGACCATGGGGGGCTACGGCCCAACATTCCTCCTGACTTTGACCACGTGATGCCCCTCTTCTCCAGGCATCCCTGGGCCCCCCCAAACTCAGGCTTTACTCAGTCTTGTGGCCCCCAGCCCTGGGACACACAGGGTCTCTGCAGGTTTCCTTCTCAATTCCTTTACTGACACACACACTGAGGATTGATTTATTCCTCAAGTGATTAGCACAGCTGGCCTTACCTTGAGCCAGGGGAATACCTGTAGTGGACTAGGAGTGTTGACTGAGAGACTCCCACTACCATTCTGTCTCCTAGTCCAAAGAAATCCAACCCATATAAATTAACAAAAGATCTCCAGCAAGCTATGCCTTGCCAAAGCAAAGGACTTCCCTGGATTTCTGCTATCTTACTCAACTAAATGGGAGAACAGGTGAGATATACACTCCCTCCACACCTCTACCTTAAACTTCACCACAATTCATAGAACACACATACTTTTGATACGCATTGCACCCGTACGGAAAACTCGCTCATGTGAAAGGGGCCTTAGAGAGCTCTTCCAGGAAAACCAAGACTTGTCACACATATTTTCATCCGCTCAGCAGAGTTGAAACAGATAATATTAACAACATAATTCTTGCTTGTAATGATCTAAAGGGCAAAACAAATTATTATTTCAAGACCGTTCTTGAATTCAACATTTATGATGTTATGGCAAAGAGAGCATATACTATGGCAAATATAGGACTGTTTGGCACATGTAGCAAACACTGCATCCTTTTTATTTTAATAAAAGGTTAAAAGAATGCAGCTCATATTTCAGATTTTTAAATAAGAACATGCATATTTAAGGACATGCCAATGATATTCATTTGCTTCACCTTCACAAATTCATGAGATTGCAGTAATAACAGAAAATCTTATAATGCCATTGATAGGACAATTTAATTTTCCTTAAAAAGTATTCCACTTTAGTTTGATTTTTAATCATCCCATTTTCCACTTTAATCCGGCTGCTGAAATTTTATAGTATAAGTAAATGATGTACTTTAACTAAAAGAAGAAAAATGACACTTACAAAGCTCTTTAATTATGTAAAATATATTTAATCACATTGAACAAAACTAATGCATCTCATCAGTTGTATCATTTTTTTATATAATAAATAATACACCCCACATTTTACTACTCTATAATAATATATGGTTACAGCAAAAACAAAGCAAAGTTCTTTTTTAATGAATATAGAGGTTCATTAAAAAGTGAAAAAGTGTGTTCACCTTTTGCAGGTCATATATTTTTACATATGAACTTGCCATCATATGGTACACAAGACTTTTTGATTGCTTGGTATTACACTTTGTGAGTCAAGGTGAAAAAAATGGCTGTTTAGACGTAGTTTAAAAATATTTTTTTACAGCATTCACCTGAAGGGGCAAATCATGTGATATTTTTATAGAGCAGGTTGTTACAGACACGGCAATACCCAATATGTCTATTATTTTTGTTAAGTTTTACACAGTAAATTAATTTTTTTAACAAAATTAAATCTTGTTTTTGTGTTGCCATTTTCTAACTGCCCTATTTTTTTTTTTATTTTTCTGGTGATTGTCTTAGGTAGGGTCTCCTTTATTGCAGGATGAAATGGAGGTTTGATTGGTACCATTTTGGGGTAAATGTACCTTTTTGATCGCGTGGTATTACACTTTTTGTGAGGGGTCCAATAAATGGCATAGCGTTTTGGCATAGTTTAAAAAAAAAATAAAAATTTGACAGTGTGATAATTTTATAAAGCAGGTTGTTACAGATGTGACGATACTCAATATGTCTAACATTTTTATTTTTGTAAAGTTTTACACATTAGATGCATTTTTGAACAGAATTAAATCTTGTTTTTGTGCTGCCATTTTCTGAGAGCCGTACTTTTTTTTTTATTTTTCTGGCGATTGTCTTAGGTAGGGTCTCATTTTTGCGGGATGAGATGACGGTTTGATTGGTGTCATTTTGGGGTACATATACCTTTTTGATCGCGTGGTATTACACTTTTTGTGAGGTAAAGTGAAAAGAATGGCTGTTATGGCATAACTTTTTAAAAAATTTTTTTTACAGCATTCACCTGGGGGGCAATCTCATGTAATATTTTTATAGAGCAGGTTGTTTCGGATGTGGCAATACTCAATATGTCTATTCTCTTTATGCTTTTAAATTTTTACATTGTGAAAATATTTTTGAACAGAATAAAATCTTTTTTTGTGTTGCCATTTTCTGAGAGCCATATTTTTTTGAAGCGATTGTCTTACCCATTTTAGGGTAAATATGCCTTTTTGATCGCCTGCTATTATAGTTTTTGTGAGGGAAGGTGACAAAAAAAATTGCACTTAGGAAAGCATCGGGCTGCCATCCAAGCCACCAGCTACCCATCACAGCAGCGTGGGGACCCGATGACTCTTACTTCCTGCTCCACAGATCGCATGTGCCGTGGTCAGCGCTGACCGTGGCACATCAAGGGTTAATCCGCCAGAATCGTTGTTTACAGCAGGGGTCCAGCAAACGGGAACAGCCAGTCCCCTGCAGCTGATCGGGCAGGCGCAGCTCCTGCCCCCGCCCGATCAGCGCGCCATAGTATTACTGCACCGTGCGGGAAGTCCCTTCCCGCAGAGCCATATATGAACGGCGCTAGGCAGGAAGGGGTTAATGTACCTGTCTGACTCTGATATCTATTCTTTTGGAGCAGCTAGACACTGCAGATATGTCTGAAGGCTAGGAAGATAAATAAACCACTGAATGTCAGGTATTAACATGTATATTACCCAAGACCACCATGGAAACAGGCATTAACCTCTTCTATCCTAGACTCACAAGGAACTAGGGGAATTAGACACCACAAGCCATAGACCACCAAAGAAAAACCCTATACTTTATACCCAAAATGAAAATAACTATAGCAGTTCCACTATATTCAATCATTGGATAACTTAACATTAAAACTTCCACTAGCCTAAACCATTGGAGAAACTCACATTAACCTGTTATATTAGTGCCTCTCCTATGAGGCAAATTACTGTCCAAAAGTGTGATAATCGTGATGTGTTGTGTTAGAGGAAAAGCATTTTTCTTCCTTTGGTGTATGACAACCTGAAAAAGGGCTCAGTTGCTGGAGTGAAAATAGAAGACTTCAATTCATCCAGATAGTTCTTGTCCTGTGCTGTCTAATAAGCCTAATTAGAAGGCATCTAAGACAATTTATTTAAAAAAGTGTGATCTACTCACACAGCCTATGGAGGGACAAATCACACTAACTGGAAAGTGAAGAGAAGGCTTCACTTCATCTAGACAGTCCTTGTCTTTGGCTGTCTAATAACCCTAATGATGAGCCAGGTCAGTTGGCTTTGGATAGCTAAGGGAACTGTAATATATAGTCATTGGCCAGACTAAGATTCTTAGATTATACAGTACATGGTGTCTTTTAGCCCAAAAATATGACAATAAGAAGATACACAATTTTTCACCAATAATTTACCACATTGTATTATGGTTTTAGATACCTGGCTACATTTCAATCTATTTTCCCTAGGACAGCAATATTGATAACAAATATAATATTATCTAGATATTTCCCATACCCCTGTGTTATCAGGTAATAATTAGAATGAGCGAGCATACTCGTCGGAGCTTGGTGCTCATTCGAGTATTAGGGTACTCGTAAGTGCTCGCTGCTCGGACGAGTATCTCGCCCTGCTCGAGGAAATGGCAACTTCCGCATCGTGCTTTTTTGGCGCCTATAAACACAGCCAATCACAAGCCAGGAGACTCTGCGGTACACCCAGCATCACGTGGGGCCCTTACATGTCGATAGCAGGGGTTGGCTGGCCTGATCAGGTGACCCTGGAATATACTAGTGACTGGCCGCGGTGCTCGGCTCAGATGCCGTCTGGATGTCGTTAGGGATAGAGCTGCTGCCTTTCAGGGACAGTGTTAGGGCCTGCATTTAGTTCTCTGTTAGGCAGGAATCACCCACAAAGAACCCAACAGCCCTTCTAAGGGCTAGAAGACATTTTTTTTTTTTGTCTCCTGGCTTGGCTGGCTGGCTGGCACTAGTAGTGCAGCTATCGCCATATATAACACCCTTTTCTTTTTTTAATGTTCTATCTCAGTGATACAAATCCATTGCACACAGCAGTGTGGAACCATTCTGTGTGTCACAGTTCAGTACACTCACTATTTTCTGTCCAGGTGACACTTTCTGTACGTCACTGAATACAACCAAGTCATTTGCTGCCTGTCACGTATATAGCTTGATCCCCAAAATCTCTGTGCGACATTTGTCTGGGTCGCAGTCTAAATAGCCACCGTTAACAGGGTGTGAGTTAGGTCTTTTTTTATTTTTAAATTCATCCATCTTAATAGCCCATAAATCATGTTTCCTAATAAAAGCTTCTATTGTCATATACCATTTTGGACACAAAAAGGCTACTGGAACATCTTTTTTCCCATCTCAACCCATACATCATCCAACCCGCCATATACCTCATCATATATGCGCACTTACTTTCTTTCCCAATCAAACACACAAATGTCTTAACATAATCCGAAAAAAATCTCAAAACTTGGAAACTCTAAACCTCCATTTACTCCTAATTTATACACATATTCTCTTTTCACTTTCTCCATTCTACTACCGCACAAAAAAATAAAAAACATTTTCTCCACTTTTTTAACTTTCATACCATTCACCGGATACACCCCAAAAACAAACCATACAATCTGCAAAACAACCGCTTTAATAATTAAAATTTTCCCAGTTAAACTTAATTCTTTCAACCTCCAAAAATTTAATTTCCTTTCTATTCTTTTCCCACACTCATCCCAACTTTCATTCCCTTTCAAATCATCATTAAATAAGACACCCAATATTTTAATTGCACTTTCTTCATATCTAACACCTTCCATCCTCACATAACAATCACCAAAGCACTTAAAAGAACATTTACTCCAGTTAACTTTAAAGCCCGACGCACCACAAAACAAGTCCAAAAGCAATCTACCTCTCCTCATCGCTGCCATATTATCATTCACTATCACAATATCATCCATATAGCCTAGAATACTCACACACTTCCCCATACTTCCTGGAATTAACAAACCTCGCATTACCTTATCCTTCCTCACCATACACATCAAAACTTCGATTACACTAATAAACAAAACAGGAGACACCGGACACCCTTGTCTAACACCAGACTGAACAAAAATCTTCCGACACAAAATCCCATTCACCAAGACTTCACTTCTCACCCCTTCATACAAACTTCTCACACAACACAAAAATTCCACAAAGATATCCCATTCTCCTTAGCACTTCAAACATAAAATCATGCGACACACGGTCAAACGACTTCTCAAAATCTACAGACAACAGCATACATTTTTGCTTTCTATCTCTACAATCACCAATCATATCTCTTAACAAAAATAAATTCTCACTCATGCTTCTCCGGCACCGCACACACTTGATCTTCCTGCACAACTTTCCCCACCACACTCCTCATACGATTCGCTAACATTTTACTAAAAATCTTGTAATCTGCATTCAACAGTGTAATTGGTCTCCAATTACTCTAGTTCTTCTTATCTCCTTTCTTGAAAATCAGCACAACAACACCCTCTTTCATCGACTCACCCAACACACCATTCTCCCACATATATTTACATAACTTAAAAAGATCCTCCCCCCATCCAATCCCATGCTTTAGCATACAAATCAACCGGAATCCCATCTTTACCAGGTGTTTTATTCTTTTTTGCCTCAAACACAATTCTCCTTATCTCTTCCATAACAACATTCTCACACAACGAATCAGCATCCTCTATACTTAATTTCTTCTCCAAACTCCCCATTACCTCATCCATCAAATTTCTATCTACCCACTTATTTGCATACAAATTAGCATAAAAAACTTCCACCTCCTTCATCATTCTGTCCCCACATACAATTGTACCATCACTATTCAAAATTTCACACATCTTCTTTCTTTCCACATACTTTTCTAAAGAAAAATCTTGTACACTTCTCATCCAATTCAATATACTCCACTTTTTACCGAAAAATTATTTCCTTTCCTTTTTTCTCTATAATCCTTTTTTGCTCATTCCTAGCCTTTTGCATTAAATCATTCACCTCAACTCCCAACTCACTCAATTTCCTCAACCATTCCATCCTCACATTTAACTCCTTATACTTATTTTGCAACATCCTAGCTTTTTTACACCCCCACCTCCTAAAATTTTTTTAACCCTTCCTTTCATCCATTCCCACCATTTTAACATATCATCAGTCATTCATTCTTCCTTTCCATTTCATATATTCAAATCTAAAGGCATTCAATATCTTATAATCATCAAGCAAACTTGCATTCAATTTCCAAATACCCCTACCATGTATATTTCTAACATTACCTTCTACACAAACTTTCAAACATTCATGATCTGAGAAAAAGACACTGTTTTGTACATAATTTTTACACTTCAAATTCCTAGAAATAAGAATAAAATCGATCCTCGATACTATTCCCCCTTTATCGGCCTTATAAGTATACTGTGGTGGCTTTCCCATTATCTCCTCAGCCATATCTAAAAGAGAAAAGTCCGTGATTAAATTATTCAATTTCTTCCCAGGCACATCACGCTTCTCACCTTCAATTACACTGTTGAAATCTCCCAACAACACAATCGGCATTCTCCCTAACAAAAATACATTTAATTTATCCAACAACTCCACTCTCTCTTCCTTTTTAGTTGACCCATACACATTCACATCTTTGATCCTCTATTTACCATACTTAATCACCGCCTCCACCACAGTATATGACTCCATACTTATTCTTTTATTTCTCAACAGAATCCCAACACCATCATTTCTATTACCACTTGACCCAGACCACACAGATTCACCATAAGGCAACACATCAGCTTTTAAGGAGTCAGATATTCCGCACTCTTGAAGACAGATTATATCTGCTCCTTCATCTTTTAAATAGTCAAAAACTACAGCTCTCCTTGATTCTGACTTCAAAAGTCTCACGTTCAAGGATAAGACATGTAGGGCAGCTTGTTCTTCCATGCCTTATAACGTTTAATCATATAATTTCCTGTTCTCCATCTAGTTCTCAACCGATTCCTCCTTGGGGTTGGCAATCTGCTGTAAAGCCCCCAGTCCCTGCTTCGCCTAAAAAATGGACGTCATTGGGAATTTCTGTTAATGGAAATATTCTATCGCCTCCCAGACTGCCTTCATCACTACCTGGGGACAACATCATCCTAGGTCTTTTAACGGACATGTCCAAAACATCATCTCCAGATCTTATTGGCGCTCCAGTGAAGTCACCTTGCTCACCTGGTGCACTACATGAGCACTGCTCACTCCATGGTATATCCGGGGTTGCAGATAAAGGAACTTCATATTCTCCTTCCCCCCGGAGACCTGTCATGTCATCAGGAGGGAGAGGAAAGTCCTCTACAAGTGTAATATCCATCTCTCCTCCTTCCTCATGCACCTCCACTCCCTCACTGGGTGTAATTGGAGCTGAAGGAGGCTCCACGATCCTCTGAATTCTTACAGGAGCCGGGGCCTCTCCGGGAGTAGTCCTCCAGAAATGACCCTCGGAGCTCCACCTGTCGCCTCCGAATAAGACTTTTTACTTGGCCTTGGGTTCAAAGGACAATCTTTAAAGGCATGACCCGCTTTCCCACAAACATTACAAACTATAGGATTCGTACAGGTCTTTGCAAAATGCCCTTCCTGATTGCATTTAGAACACATCATCCTTGTATCTCTACAATTTTCCAAGGTATGGCCATACAATTTACACCTCTTGCAATAGCTGGGAGCTCCTTCAAAAAATAACCATCTATCTCTGACGATAGAAAAGGATTCCAGAGGATAATTCATACCACCAGCACATGCAGGGTCAGCTCTGAATTTCACAAAAAATTTGTGTTTACCACTCCACAACGATTCACCATTCAAAACCTTATGTCCGTACGATACTTCCTCACAATAATTGTGCAAAAAAAGATTAATGCTTTCAATTGAAACGTAAGGGCTGTACATATATACAACAAGATGAACATTATCATTATATAACAAAGTGAAAGTTAATCCATCCAGGTCCGGGTTATTTTCATTATTCTTTAGATACATGTGCAAATTATGACACGCTTGTATACATTCCAAAACAAGAGTATAATGACCTTTCCAAGGGTCCTGCAAACAAAGAATATCATCTCTTCTCAAATGTAAAGTTTTAAAAAGTACCTCATGAACCAGGTAGCTCAAGGTGAATTTCTGCTTCTTTTCATCATCCATGTCAATACCGAAGCCATTCCAGACCCGGAACTTGCCGTTCCCTGCAGAGCGAATGGGAACGCCCATCTTCCAACGTCTTCCGCCGATCGCCTTCCCGAACCTCAGCCCTGGCTACGTCCAGGCATGCCTTGATCGTAGCCAAAAGGCCGAGAAGCAGTAGTCAGTGAAGTTGACTTGCCAAAAAAACAGTGAATCCGTGTTTGTGAGTTTGTTCATTTAAAATAACTATTTGCGGCGTTATTCGCCATCGAACTTTTCCCGATGCTCGGGTGCTCGTTTTGAGTAACGAACCCCATTGAAGTCAATGGGAGACTCGAGCATTTTTTGCAGGGGACCAAGGCTCTGCCTAGGGAAGGCTGGGTGAAAACCTGGAAACCTCAAAAAATGATGGAAACACCACGGAAATGGACAGGAAACAGCAGGGGCAGCATGCATGGATGCCTCTGAGGCTGCTTAATCCCACCATTACCCCAAATTCTCAGGCAACAGCCTGGTGGTTACCCTCATGGCAATTGTGCTCACCCAGACCTAGAAAGGCGATGCAAATACCCATCACATGTTAGGGAAGCACCCAACTAGGTGCAACGAAGGTCCATCACCGCCTGCAGGTGACACCACTGCTCATGCTGGCACTGCAGCTGACATCAAGTTTAGTATCTGTTCTTATCAGTTGCTGTGGCTGCTGGTGGTATAGTGGTGAGCATAGCTGCTTCCCAAGCAGTTGACCTGGGTTCGATTCCTGTCTATCGCAGGAGGCAATTAAAAGAAGATCTAAAAAAAAATCAGTACAATATCTAATATGTCCCCCTACCAGGGTAAATTGTTTGGAGAGAGGGCCTGTAGGTGGGGGGGAAGGAGGTTGAGCTGGAAGAGCCAGAGGAGTGCCCTCTGGGCTAGCGTGTGTGGTGGTGACAACAGCCGGATGTAGTTAGAATGACGACGCAGGACCCCAACTTAAAAATTTAGCATCAACCGGTACAATTGTCAATTATGAGCTCGATCAAGTGTGGCATGACTTTTAAATGGATATTGCATGTGGTCACGTACTCCCTGGAACCCCATAGTCACCCCTTCCCTGATGTGCTAGCCCAGAACATTCTCTGCCCCATTTCGCAAGACCTTTTGCTGTTTCCGTGTGCTGACAGTGGGGATTTACCAGTGTTGTCTGAGGAGGTGGACCTCCGGAAAAATTGTTTGGAGAGAGGGACTGTAGGTGGACCTCCGCAAAAATTGTTTGGACAGAGGGCCTGTAGGTGGACCTCCGGAAAAATTTTTTGGAGAGAGGCCCTGTAGTTGGACCTCCGGAAAAATTGTTTGGACAGAGGGCCTGTAGGGGGCCCTCCTGAAAAATTGTGGTAAAAGAGTGCCAGTTGGACATCTAAAAAATGGCGTTTTTTTGGGTCAGCGTTAGGCAAAGACGATATGGAGGAGGAGTAGAGAAGAGGAATCGGATACATAAGTTATTTAAATCTTTAGCTGCTTTCCCCCGGAGGAGATTTGAATTCCGGTGAAATCCAGGCTTTGTTCATTTTAATAAGCGTCAGCCTGTCAGCGATGTCAGTTGACAGGCGTGTACGCTTATCGGTGATGACGCCACCAGCTGCACTGAATACCCACTCTGACAGCACGCTAGCGGCAGGGCAGGCCAGCACCTCCAAGGCATACAGCGCCAGTTCAGGCCACGTGTCCAGCTTTGAAACCCAGTAGTTGAATGGAGCAGAGTGATCGCTACGGACGTTAGTATGGTCAGCTAGGTACTCCCTCACCATCTTCCTGTACAGCTCCCCCCTACTCTGCCTAGACTGGGGACAGGTGACAGTGTCTTGCTGGGGTGACATAAAAGTGGCAAAGGCCTTGGAGAGCATTCCCTGCCAGTGCTGGACAAGCTGCCTGCTCGCCTCCTCTCCCCCGCTACTTGGCCCACAGAACCATGCCCTCTGCCACTAGCCGCGTCAAATGGGAAGAATTTTTTCAGCTTGTGCACCAGGGCCTGTTGATATCTATTCACTCTCATACTCCTTTCCTCTGCAGGGATGAGAGTGGAAAGGTTCTGCTTGTACTGTGGGTCCAGGAGAGTGAACACCCAGTAATCGGTGTTTGAAAAAATTCTTCTAACGCGAGGGTCACGGGATAGGCAGCCTAACATGAAGTCTGCCATGTGCGCCAGAGTCCCAACACGCAATCCTCCTCCTTCCTCCTTCCTCCGCAGCGGGATGGTGACTGATAATGGCGGCATCGCCGCTGACCATCTGTGTTGACTCCTCAAAGTTGCTCAACACCTGGCAGATATCAGACATCCACGTCCACTCCTCATTGTAGACTTGAGGAATCTGAGAGACCTGACTACCAGTTCTGGTGGAAGTTGACATCTGGCAGTCTACAATCGCTCTGCGCTGCTGGTAAACTCTGGATAACCTGTTTAATGTCGAATTCCATCTCGTGGGCACGTCGCACAACAGTCAGTGAGTGGGCAGTTGTAGGCAGCGCTGCCCTGAGAGTGGCAGCATCTGTGGTCGACTTGCGGAAATGCGCACAGATGCGGCGCACCTTGGTGAGCAAATCAGACAGATTGGGGTATGTCTTGAGGAACCGCTGAACTATGAGATTGAACACATGGGCCAGGCATGGCACATGTGTCAGTCTGCCGAGTTGCAGAGCCACCACCAGGTTACGCCCGTTGTCACACACAACCATGCCTGGCTTGAGGTTCAGCGGTGCCAGCCACACATCGGTCTGCGCCGTGATGCCCTGTAACAGCTCTTGGGCGGTGTGCCTTTTGTCACCTAAGCTCAGCAGTTTTAGCACCGCCTGCTGGCGCTTACCCACGGCACTGCTGCTGCGCCTAGAGCTACCAACTGAAGGCGCCGTGCCCACGGATGGCAATTCAGTGGAGGAGGAGGAGGGGGTCGGAGGAGGAGGAGACATAGTACGTCTGAGAGACCGTGACCGAGGTAGGCCCCGCAATCCTCAGTGTGGGCAGTACATGAGCGGCCCCAGGGTCATTCTCGGTCCCAGCCTCCACCAAGTTAGCCCAATGTGCCGTCAGTGAGATATAGTGTCCCTGCCCGGCAGCACTTGTCCACGTGTCCGTGGTTAGGTGGACCTTCTCAGAAACAGCGTTGTTCAGGGCACGGATGATGTTCTGTGACACGTGCTGGTGTAGGGCTGGGACGGCACATCGGGAAAAATAGTGGCGGCTGGGGACCGAATACCGAGGGGCAGCCACCGCCATGAGATTGCGAAAGGCCTCGGTCTCTACCACCCTATAGGGCAGCATCTCAAGGCTAAGCAATTTGGAGATGTGGACGTTGAGGGCTTGGGCATGTGGGTGGGTGGAACTGTATTTCCTCTTGCGCTCCAGCGTCTGCTGTAAAGACAGCTGAACGCTGCGCTCGGACACGTTGGTGGACACTGTGGAGGATCGTGGAGGCGAAGGTGTGGTTTTCCGGCGGGAGGCGCTCGTGCCGGGGTCCTGGGCAGGTGGTTGACTAGCAGAGGCAGCGAGTGACGCAGGGGGTTGACTAGCAGAGGCAGCGAGTGACACAGGGGAAGAAGCAGTGGTGTGACCCGCAGGAGGTGGTGAACGGCCTAGGTTCCATTGCGTGGGGTGTTTAGCACTCATATGCCTGTGCATGCTGGTGGTGGTTAGGCTAGTAGTGGTGGCACCCCTGCTTATCCTGGTGTGGCACAGGTTGCACACCACAGTCCGTCGGTCATCCTCACTTTCTTTAAAGAACCTCCAGACTTGCGAACATCTAGGCCTCGCCACGGGAGCTTCACTACGTGAAACAGTTGCTGCTGATGCACCAGCTCTGGCCCTGCTTCTCCCTCTGGCCACACCACTGCCTCTTACAACCTGTTCTGGTGCAGCACTCGCCTCCGCCTCAGAAGCACTGTCTTCACTCAGCATATCAACCCAGCTCGGGTCAGTCACCTCGTCATCCTCCGATTCATCATCATCATCATCATCACCCACAGACTACGACAGTTGGAAAACTTGGGCATCGGGAAAGAGGTCAGCAGCAACCTGAGAAGTGGTTTGTGACTCTGGGAAGGGTCCAGAAAACAGTTCCTGAGAGTATGCCGGATCGCATTCCAAATTTTCCTGGGAGGGGGCAGACTGGGGGGAAGGAGGTTGAGGTGGAGGAGCCAGAGGAGTGCTCCCTTGGGTAACGTGGGTGGAATGCGTGGAAGACTGACTGGTGGACAAATTACTTGAAGCATTATCCGCAATCCACGAGATCAGCTGTTCGCACTGTTGTGGTTTCAACAGTACTCTACCACGTGTCCCTGTAAGTTGAGACATGAAGCTAGGGAGTGTAGCTCTGCGGCGTTCCCCTGCTCCCTCATCAGCAGGTACTGTCTCACCCTGCCCAGGACCACGGCCTCTGCCCCCTGCAGTAATTGAATGCCTACGCCCTCGTCCTCAACCCTTAGCCCTGGGGTTCAACATTTTCTGTATATAAGTGTATTCTATAAAAAAAATAAAATAAATGGGCCTGGTGTACTGAAACCCACAAACTTGTTCAGTCTGGTTTAATTTAGTGACGTACAGAAAGTGTCACCTGGACAGAATATACGGTTTGGAGTGAGTGTGCTGAACTGTGACACACAGAAAGGTTACATGCAGCTGTGTGAAATGGATTTGTATCACTCAGCTAAAACAACAAAAAAACTAATTTTTTTTGGTATATTTTGTTTTGGATTTTTGTTTTTTTGGAACGTGACGTGCAGAAACTATCGTAGAGCTAACTGACACCCTACTGACGGTAGCTATTTAGACTGTGACCCAGACAAATGTCGCACAGAGATTTTTGGGATCAAGCCATACACGTGACAGGCAGCAAATGACTTGGTTGTATTCGGTGACATACAGAAAGTGTCACCTGGACAGAAAATAGTGAGTGTACTGAACTGTGACACACAGAATGGTTCCACACTGCTGTGTGCAATGGATTTGTATCACTGAGATAGAACATAAAAAAATAAAAGGGGGTTATACATGGCGATAGCTGCACTACTAGTGCCAGCCAGCCAAGTGACAAAAAAAAAATGTCTTCTAGCCCTTAGAAGGGCTGTTGGGTTCTTTGTGGGTGATCCCTGCCTAACAGAGAACTAAATGCAGGCCCTAACACTGTCCCTGAAAGGCAGCAGCTCTATCCCTAACGACATCCAGACGGCATCTGAGCCGAGCACCGCGGCCAGTCACTAGTATATTCCAGGGTCACCTGATCAGGCCAGCCAACCCCTGCTATCGACATGTAAGGGCCCCACGTGATGCTGGGTGTACCGCAGAGTCTCCTGGCTTGTGATTGGCTGTGTTTTTAGGCGCCAAAAAAGCACGATGCAGAAGTTGCCATTTCCTCGAGCTTGGCGAGATACTCGTCCGAGCAGCAAGCACTTACGAGTACCCTAATACTCGAACGAGCACCAAGCTCGGACGAGTATGCTCGCTCATCTCTAGTGCTAATGTAGTCAGTGAAGTTGACTTGCCAAAAAAACTGTGAATCCGTGTTTTTGGGGTTGTTAATTTAAAATAACTATTTGTGGCATTATTCGCCATCCAACCAGAAAAGCGTGATATTGTGCTAACGTAGTCAGTTAAGTTGACTTGCCAAAAAAACTGTGAATCCGCGTTTGTGGGTTTGTTCTTTTTAAATAATTATTTGCGGCGTTATTCGCCATCCAAACAGAAAAGCATGATATTATGCTAACGTAGTCAGTAAAGTTGAATTGCCAAAAAAACAGTGAATCTGTGTTTCTTGGGTTGTTTGTTTTAAATAATTATTTGTGGCGTATTCGCCATCCAAACAGAAAAGCGTGATATTGTGCTAACGTAGTCAGTGAAGTTGACTTGCCAAAAAAAATTGTGAATCTGTGTTTGTGGGGTTGTTAGTTTAACCCCTTCCCTACAGGCGCCGTACATGTACGGTGCTCGGGCGGTGTGGGGACATGACGCCCGCTCGCCCGGGCGGTGGGCGTCATGGCCGGCAAGTCTCTGCTGTTTCTAACGCAGAGACTTGTGGCTACTTACCGCCATCGGCGGTGTCTTCCGATGGGTCTCTCATTCCTTGTGGGCCCTTCTGAATTGGCCAATCGGGCCGTCTGTACACGCTATGAAAGCTGTAATCCTCGCTGGTGAGGATTACAGCTTTCAAAGTGCAATTCTTATTCTGGCCACTAGATGGCAGGCCAGGATAAGAAATGAGCAATCATGAGTTTTAATTCAAGATTAAAAATCAGAGATTGCTCATAGTGAAAAAATCAAAAGTACAATATATTAGCTCATATTTGAGCTTTCAAATAATAAAAAAAAATGTTAAAAAATATATAAAAAAAATATAAAAGTTTAAATCACCCCCCCCCCTTTCCTTATAATTAAAAACACAAGAAAAACTATACATGTTAGGTACCGCTGGATTCGTACTGACCTGTAGAATAGGTAATAAATATTACCTGTAGAATAGGTAATAAAGTAACCAGTCAGTTTTAATGAACAGCGAACTCAGTAAATAAAAAATCCCGGAAAACTGTAGCGGAATAGTGTTTTTTTTTTCCAATTTCACCCGATTTGGAATTTTTTTCCCCGCTTCCCACTACACCATATGCAATAGTAAATGGTGGCGTTTGAAAGTACAACTTGTCCCGCAAAAAACAAGCCCTCATACAACTATGTGAACAGAAAAATAAAAAAGTTATGGCTGTATGAAGGCAAGGAGCAAAAAACGAAAACACAAAACCAAAAAAACCTACGGGAGTGAAAGGGTTAAAATAACTATTTGCGGCGTTGTTCTCCATCCAAACAGAAAAGCGTGATATTGTGCTAACGTAGTCAGTGAAGATGTATTGCCAAAAAAACTGTGAATCCGTGTTTGTGGTTTTTTTCATTTTAAATAACTATTTGCGGCTTTATTCACCATCCAAACAGAAAAGCGTGATATTGTGTTAACGTAGTCAGTGAAGTTGACTTGCCAAAAGAACATTGAATCCTTATTTGTGGGTTTGTTCATTTTAAATAACTATTTGCGGCTTTATTCACCATCCAAACAGAAAAGCGTGATATTGTGCTAACGTAGTCAGTGAAGTTGAATTGCCAAAAAAACAGTGAATCTGTGTTTGTGAGGTTGTTAGTTTAACACGTTCCTGACCTAGGATGAGAATGCTCGTCCTAATATGGAGTTACTTAACGCCCTAGGACGAGCATTCTCGTCCTAGGGTTAACGTGCTGCTGCTGCCGCAATCTGCAGCAGGGGCCCGGCTGATACTAACAGCCGGGCCTCTGCTGTATCCGCCAGCACCGGTGATTACACTGATGTCGGCGGATTGACCCCTTGTATGTCGCGGTCAGCGTACAAGGCAATTGCGGCAGCTTTTTAAAGCCATCGGGTCCTCGTAAGGCAGTGGGGGGGGCCCGATGGTTGAGATGGAAGCCCCGATGCCTTGCCCAGAGGAAGCCCCGATGCCTTGCCAGAGGAAGCCCCGATGCCTTGCCATCTACGGAAGCCCAGGAGACCCAGCCACAGCGCTGGGTCTCCTAGGCAACAGTCAGCGTCTCACACTGTATATTGTGCTGCATTCAATCAGGGATCAGACCCTGAAATGTTAAAGTCCCTTACTGGGACATAAGTGAAATGTTAAAAAACAAAGTTAAATAAAAGTGTTTTAACAAAAAAAAAAAATAATAATAATAAAGTTTATATACATATTAGGTATCTCCACGTCCGTAAAAACCTGCTTTATTAAAATATCACATGATCCAGCCCGCCCGGTCAACACCGTAAAAAATAAAAAATAAAAACTGTCTTAAAAAAGTCATTTTTTTTTGTCACATTTCATCACAAAAAATGTAATACCATGCGATCAATAAAGCGTATGCCCCCAAAAATAGTACCAATCTAACCGTCATCTCATCCCGCAAAAAATGAGCCCCTACTTGAGACAATCGCCCAAAAAATAAAAAACTACGGCTCTCTGACTATGGAGACACTAAAACATGATTTTTTTTTGTTTCAAAAATGGTATTATTGTGTAAAACTTAAAAAAAATAAAAATTAGTATACATATTAGGTATCGCCACGTCCGTAAAAAACTGCTATACAAAAGTATTGCATGATCTCTCCCCTCAGGTGAACACCGTAAAAAATAAAAACTGTCTAAAAAAAGCCATTTTTTTTGTCACATTTCATCACAAAAAATGTAATACCAAGCGATCAAAAAAGTGTATGCCCCCAAAAATAGTACTAATCTAATCATCATCTCATCCCGCAAAAAAATGAGCCCCTACCTGAGACAATCGACCAAAAAATAAAAAAAAATACAGCTCTCTGACTATGGAGACACTAAAATGTGATTATTTTTTTGTGCTTCAAAAATATTGTGTAGAACTTAAATAAATAAAAAAAAAGTATACATATTAGATATTGCCACGTCCGTAACGAACCTGCTCTATAAAAATATCACACGATATAACCTGTCAGATGAATGTTATAAATAACAAAAAATAAAAACAATGCCAAAACTGCTAGTTTTTGTTACCTTGCCTCACAAAAAGTGTAATATAGAGCTACCAAAAATCGTATGTACCCTAAAATATAAAATAACAAAACTGCCAACTTATCCCGTAGTTTCCAAAATGGGGTCAGTTTTTTTGGAGTTTCCTACTCTAGGGGTGCATCAAATGTGACATGGCAACTTAAACTTTTTCCAGTGAAATCTGCCCTGGCGTTCCTTTCCTTCTGCGCTCTGCCGTGTGCCTGTACAGCAGTTTACGATGACAAATGGGGAATTTCTGTAAACTACAGAATCAGGGTAATAATTTCTGAGTTTTGTTTGGCAGTTAACCCTTGCTTTATTGTCAGAATAAAATGATTTGTATGGAAAATCTGCCAAAAAAGTGAAATTCGGAAATTTTGGCTACATTTTCCTTTAATTCTTGTGGAACACCTAAAGGGTTAATAACATTTGTAAAATCAGTTTTCAATACCTTGAGGGGTGTAGTTTCTAAAATGGGGTCATTTTTGGGTGTTTTCTATGATGGAAGCTTCACTTCCAACCTGAACTGGTCCTTAAAAAGTAGGTTTTGGAAATTTTGTGAAAAATTTCAAGATTTGCTTCTAAATTTCTAGGCCTTCTAATGTCCCAAAAAAATAAAATGTAATTTTCAAAGTGATCCAAACCTGAAGTAGACACATGGGGAATGTAAAGTCATAACTATTTTTGGAGGTAATGCTATGTATTTTAAATGTAGAGAAATTGACGTTTGGAAATTTACAAATTTTTCTAACTTTTTGGTAAATTTGGTATTTTTTTTATAAATAAGAATGAAATATTTTGACTCAAATTTACCACTGTCATGAAGTACAATATGTGACGAGAAAACAATCTCAGAATGGCCTGGATAAGTAAAAGCGTTCTAAAGTTATCACCACATAAAGTGAGACATGTCAGATTTGCTAAAAATGGCCTGGTCCTTAAGGTGGAAAATGGCTGGGTCCTTAAGGTGTTAAAATAACTATTTGCGTCGTTATTCGCCATCCAAACAGAAAAGTGTGATATTGTGCTAACGTAATCAGTGAGGTTGAATTGCCAAAAAAAACAGTGAATCTGTGTTTGTGGGGTTGTTAGTTTAAAATAACTATTTGCGGCGTTATTCGCCTTCCAAACAGAAGAGCGTGATATTGTGCTAACGTAGTCAGTGAAGTTGACTTGCCAAAAAAACTGTGAATCCGTGTTTGTGGGTTTTAGGGATGAGCGAACTTTTCAAAAGTTCGCTTCGGCGAACTTTCGTGAAGTTCAGATTCGTATGAACCGAACCTAAAACGAACCTTGCTATAACGGCTGAATAATTGCTGCTACAATAATGGGAGTCTGATAGGGTATAGTTTTGTTTACTTGCAGTTGCTATTACAATGAAAAAAGTGGAAAAAATCCAAGTGACTTCAACAACGGCGACGCAAAATATACGCATATTTGAGAATTTACACTAATGCGTACGCTAATGCGAACATTCCCGCACAAATAACGAACATACAGTGTAGCGTTGTCAAAGGTACGCTACTTAACTGAATATGTATGCATTAGTGTACGCATACACTGCGTCTGCGAACATTCCTACTCAAGTAACGAACATACAGTGTAGCGTTGTCATAGGTACGCTACTTAACTGAATATGTACGCATTAGCGTACTCATACACTGCGTCTGCAAACATTCCTACTCAAGTAACGAACATGCAGTGTAGCATTGTTAAAAGTACGCTACTTAACGGAATACGTACGCATTAGCGTACAAATCTTTAGCGTACTATTCTCACGAATGCTTCGTACGTACGTACGCACGCACAATGTAGAGGCATAGCAATGGCAAGACGAGCAGCTGCGTTTAGCTCTGATGAGCTAAAATACATGGTCTGTGTTATGGACAGGGAGAAATATGATGGCCCACACCGCCATCAACATGTCCACAAAAAGGAGGTCATAGAGGTGGTGATCCGAGGCCTGCTACATCGGTGTAGGACTGTGCGGACCCCTTTAATGCACCACCGCTCGTCAGTCATAGACGCCTTCACTTAGGCACCTAGGCGTCCGCTAAAATCAAAAATGTAATTGGTGGAACTTCTGTTTTCAAAATAGAATATAAATTTGTTTTATCTTTTGTAGCTCCAACTGTCAGGGAGGCTGAGTTTTCCCCAGGACCCTGGGAGGACCACGCCGTATGGGTGTCTAGTAAGTACAAAGCCATAATTCACATAAGTGAAATATTCTCAAGCACTAGGATCATGTCACCCAACATGTTATGATAACTAGACTGTGTACACATTATGTTCTCCAAGTGGTTAGTGAAGCCGACATATCACAATAATTTTAAAATCAAGGTAGTGAAAGAAGTAGAAACTTGAGTTACACCAAAAATATTTAAGAAAAAGGTGACATACATCACATAATATTATAATACATTGGCAATCTCTTTTTAACAAAGCGAGAAACAGCCCTGCACCTCACATAGATCCAGAGATCTGCCCCAATTACTCTGCTACATCAAGCTGGTTACTCAAGGGTAGTGTGACTAGTGTCTATTCTGCTGCATGTCAAGACTCCTGTCCATCTCTCCCTATCTCAGCTCAGGACAGGAGGAAGTTGAAGATTTAAACTGAGCATGTGCGGCCTTCTCAGTGAGCAGTTCTAAGAAATAAGAAAGAAAAATGGCTCAATAGAGATACATTTCACTGAATAAGGGCTCGTTCACATCACCGTTAGGGCTTCCGTTCTCCTGCTCCGTTATAGGAGCAGGAGAACGGAAAGGACGGATTCGGGGCATAACTGAGCCCAACGGAGCCTAAGGGACCCCATAGACTATAATGGGGTCCGTTAGGTTTCCGCTCAAAAGATGATTTTTGAAGCGGAGACAAAAGTTGTGCACGCAGGAGCTGAGACAAATGATGGCCGCAAGACGCCGAAGTCCGGCGTAATGTTTATTTTCTTTATTTTTTGTATTTATTTTGATTTCAAAGTTCTAACGTTCTAAGTTGTTGTTGTTGTTGTTATTATTATTATTATTATTATTATTATTATTATTACTTAAATAATTCTTCAGAAACCTGTGTTTTGATTGTTTTTTTAAACCTTTAACCCCTTCCTGACATACTGTGAAGAAATATTGTTAGGAAACATATATTGACTTGTACGTAAGGCGCAAGTGCTGCCACAAATTACACGGAACAGGCACTCCAATACAACGGGTATAAAGAAGGGCCTCATTCACATTGTGGAACAATTGTCGTGGGACTCATACACTCATAAAGCCTATGCACAAAGTGACAAGTCTGCCAAAAATTACAAGGAACAGGCACTCCGATACACCTTTTATTACACATAAAGGAGGGCATCAGACACACCCGTGAAAAATTAATATTGATGGCCTGCTGGTGAGCAGACCCTTGAAAACACTATGATTGAGTGCCTGCTGGTGAACAGACCCTTGAAAACATTATGGTTGAGGGCCTACATGAGAAAACAGTGTATCCAATACACCCTAAAAGCGTTCAGCCACTTTCCTGTGGTGGAGTAGCGAAGTCAGGGGAAATCCAGGCCTTGTTCATCTTGATAAGCGTCAACCTAAAAAACACGCTTAATATCAAACGCT